>JNEM01012695.1:0-61254 GCA_000697335.1 Conidiobolus incongruus B7586
ATAATATCTTAAGTTAATTTACTTTTTTTTAAATTTATTAATATATAAATAAATTTTTTTAAAAAGGGATTTAAATATAATAATGTTAATAAAAAAATTTAATATATCTATAAAATATTATATAAAATAATAGAAAAGAGAAAATAAAAATATAATTATATATTGTTAAATATATCCTTTTATTTTAAAAACCTGTAAATTTATAACTTAATTTAGTTAAATATTAAAGATTAATATTTTTGCTAATAGTTTACTAAATATATATAAATATATTTATTTATTATCAAATAATACATTTTAATTATATATTATAGTTTCAAGTAATTTAATATATATAATTGTTTTAGTTATTAATAAAAATATTTATATATTTGATTTTATTACTTATTTTTATAGGTTAATATAAAATTAAAATTAAAATTTTAAAATAAAAATATTTTAATAAAAATATAATTATAAATGAATAAATGATTAAGGCTCAAAATTATTAGTTTACTTATATATTTTATATATTTAATTTTTTTTAAAGATAATAATATATTTGAAAAATCAGAAATAAAAAATTTCCTATTACTTTAAATTCAAGGTAATATTAAATAATGCTTCAATTGGGTAGTGGTAGTGAATTGAGTAGATTGAGCATTGTAACAACTAAAGTAAAGATGATTTTAAATGATATAAATTATATTATACTTGTATTAAAGCAGAATATTTCTATGAATAAATAATTCATTCAAATGAGATAAGTCCAGTATATAATGTGAACCAACAGGTTATTCAACTCTACCAAAATTAGGGCCAATTCCAAGAACTCAATCTGTTTGATTTTGACAGAGACTTATTCGAAGGAATTAAGTTTGATTACACTTTAGTAGCTAACCGAATTTATAAAATCAATCTTTTTTCTCTGTTTTTGCAAGTAGTTATCCAATTCTCCAGCTTCAAAACTGAGATATTTGTGAATTTGGAACCCAGGGATCTTCAGCTCATTGATGGATACATTAAACCAAGCTTCACGGTTTTTCAGTTGTAAAAATATTTAAAGCCCAATATCCATCACCATATAATACTTCGAGTTCACGTTATAATTTATTTAAGCTTTAAAAAGTTATCAAAACATAACTTAATAATATTGCGAATTATATATATATAGACTAAATTCATTTGAATTGAAAATTTGACTATAAAAATGGACTTTGAATATGGGGTAATTTGCTGGTATTTAATATTGACCAAATTAAGAAATTGAGGTGTATATATTAATTCATCAAATAAACTAATGACATCAAAATTGATCAGAAATTAATCAAAATAATGAATTAGTAGAACCCATAATGATCCAGGTATTCATTATAGAGATATATATAGAATAAACCAGTCAGCGTATATTTAATAATATTGAATATTACTTAATTATAACAAATGGGAGCTGAACAATCAACCCCCCAAGAACCTTCAACCGATTATCCTTTAGACCAAATTTATGGTTTCCATGTATTAAAAGTAAATAAAAATCACAAATTTAAAATATTTTCGAAAATTAAAATACTTTTAGATTAAACCCAACTCACCTATTGCAGTTGCAGGTCTCCAATCTTACTTTGACTTTATCGTTGCTGTGAACGGTTCTGATAAGATTGAAACACTTGAAGAATTTGCTAGCTATATCTCTCAGTTTTTGAACCAGGAAGTCACATTAACTGTTTTTTCAACTAAATATAATAATGTTAGAGGTAATTATTATTCAATATATCAAATTTGTAACTTAAAATTATTCACTTATTTTAGAACTGACTTTAAGACCCAACACCAACTGGAGTTCCAATCCAAAAGATGGTATGTTAGGATGTAGTGTCCGTTATTCATCTATTGCCAAAGGTCTTGAAAATGTATGGCATATTTTGGAAATTCAACCAAGATCTCCTGCTGAACGTGCTGGACTTCAACCTTACACTGATTATGTCGTAGGTTGTGACGCTCAAACTATGGAAGAAGAAAATGACTTCTACGACCTTATCGCTGCTCATGATGGTAAAGTATTATCTTTATTAGTTTATAATACGGAATGGGACAACTGCAGAGAGGTCATTTTAATTCCAAAAACTGGATGGGGAGGTCAAGGATCTTTGGGCTGTGGTGTAGGGTATGGCCTTTTGCATCGTGTTCCTGGTAGGCAGACCCAAGAAGCACAACAAAGCCAACAAGCACCTGAAAAAACAATTTCGCCCAATTTATTTGCTCCACCAGCTCCTGTTCCCGGACATCAACCCCAACCTCAAACTCAACCCCCTGTTAGAACTGCTGTTCCTCCTAACCCCATTCCAGCCCCTCAACCCGTTCCCACTTCTGTAGATAATATTGAACACTTTCCTGCAACCCAACCTACATCTGCTGTGCCTCCACCAGCTACTAACAATGATGCTCCATTATATGCTCCTCCACAAGCTGAACCCACTAAAACTGAAGAAACAAAGGAGACTACAGCCTCCCTTGCTAGCCCAGTCCCTCAACAAGCTCCTCCAGTTGATGAAGTTCAGCCTCCCTCAGCTTTATCTGAAACACCCCCCGCCACAATCACTCAATCTGAACCCGGGGCCCAACCTACTCCAGAAACTTCAACTGAATCTGCCACATCTGCCCCTGTTGAAGAACCCACTGCCACTGAACCAGCTGACCCTGTAGAAGCTTTTTTATCAGATTTAGATGCTCTTAATATCAGAACCAGTTCAGAATTCGTAGCTGAAGATAATGAACCCCTTAAGGGTGAGTCCATTACAACAATTAACCTTGACTCTCCAGCTCCTGAAGCCAACCAATCCTGAAATATATTAATTCATTATAATTAGCTGTTTTACTGAATATATACTATGTGTGTTCATATATATATCAACATCTCATTAATAAAAGTTATAATATGATATCATTAAATCAAATAGCATAAATCTTTTAATTTCAAATTTGAAGGAAGTTCGATTAATCATAGTATTTGAAAAGCAAGACAAATGGGATTGATATTCATTATGATTAATTATGATTACAATTTAATGTTATAACTATTTAAGCTAGGATGATTAAAATCAGAAAAATATTGTTATAAAATTTGTTTAAGCAATTGATGGTCACTCATCTAAATTGATAATTTCTTTTATAAACGTCAATATAATATATACTTAATATGCTAATACTATTCATGATTAATGCATCTTAGTTTTATTTAAATTTGAATTTTAATGATGCAAACTTTTGAAATACTAATTTGTAATTATAATCACGTTGAGTTATATCTAGTTATAATATATTCTGCCACTAATTATTCATATTCCTATTATGATTAAGAGGAAATGATTATTTCAAAAAGCATGTTAATACTGACACTTATTTAAGCGCTAATATAATCTATAATACTAAATTTAGGAATTCTAAAAAAATAATATTGAAATGAGTATAAATTAGGATCTATTGTAAATGCCAATGCTATCCATTATTAAAACATGAAAATCAATATCATAATTATTTTTTTTTATTTAAAAAAATTTAATTTTTGAGTTAATAAGGATTTATCAAACTATTTGGAAGCTTCAGCAGCTACAGGTTGATTAGATTTATCAATTAAATTAGGTTGAAGAACTTCGGTAGGCACAGATTCACCTCTCTTAATAGCATCAGCTTCTAACTTCTTACGGTGAGCCAATTGACGGTTTTCTTCAGATTTAATAGCTTTAGCACGAGCAATCTATTACCGAATTTAATAACAATTCAATAATATTTAAAAATAATTAATAATTACTTCTTTAGTATGATGTAAACATTCCAAATAATCATCTAAAAAAGGTTTACACTCGACAGAGTTGTCAGAAGTAATGTAACATTTTTGAACTTCTTGCCAAAAGGGGAAACAACGGTTACGTCCTAATTACAAATTAAATTAAATTGCATACTAAATATTTATAAAAATTTTACCTCCGTTTAAACCGAAACCTGAAGCCATTTTGAATAATTAAATCTAAAAAAATATAATACCATTTAGTTTAGAGCAAATTCAAGTTAGAATAAAATTTTAGAAGAGAATTAGAGCACTAAATTTTTCGATATCAGATTATTTTATGATATTATCGATCAAAAATTTGGAATATATTATAAAATAATTTTAAATTTGATAATGATGTATTATTTAATATTACTTGTATAGATTGGAAATTCGATCAATCTTATCAGTCATTTAATCAGATATCAAAATTCAACAATATAGGTCAACTGTTGTAATTAAAATTATGGGATAAATTCAATTAATTTTTTTCATATTATCAACAGTATTATATAATTTGAAAAATTATTAAGATATATGTATTATTAGCATTTTTAAAATTAAAATGCAATTTTTGTAATATTGTTTTATTTATAATTAAATTTGATTAGATATTTCATACTTTTAATGATATAAATATTATTACATTATTTTATGGAAAAATAAATATAATTTTATAAAAACGTGATTGATTCTGATATTTAACAATTATTTTTATCCTATAAAATATTATTACTTTCATAACAACTTGAATAACTAAAATCTGAATATCATTTTATTATATATATATATATTAGTAACTGGATTATTTTTGGTTAAAACTGCAAACATTTATATGTATAATCAAAATTTCATTAACCACGATATTTTCTATTTTTAAATATTATTTTGGTTCAATACAATTATTTGATAAAATTTATGCTATTATTATAAGTTATTAATATACCCTTAATATATTAATAAACAATTGTAAATAAATTTCAGTTTGTGGCATTGGCTATATACTACTGTATTTTTGGTTATTTATTTAGTATTGGTCAATATAGATTGAAAATAAATATTTCACAATGAAATAAGAAAATTCATAATTTTACTAATTTAAAATTATTCAATCTTTGAATGAATAAACTGATTTTATGTTGAATTTCAGTTGTAATTGGGTTCTTAGTGATCAAATAACAAAATATTCAACTTTGCAATGATGAAGCAAAATCTTGTTAAAATGAATGTTTACTAATATTCATATTTAGATAGTATAATGTTCATAAATTTTATAATTATTCTTGATTCAATACTAAGTATATATAATTAATCTTTTAATCTTGACTTGACATAGGTTCAAACTTTCAATACATTTTATGTTGTTATGTATTTTTCAATCTTTGATAATAACTGAACAATAATCCAACAACTTTAGAAATCAATTTTTTAAATCTATTAAATTTATTTGAACTGGCAATCATTTCAATTTATAAATATATTTATGGGAGAATAGGATTTTACTAGACTATAAGATTAATAATCTTCCGTCATATAAATACATTTAATTGTATTCAAGCTTTATTCAATTATATATTCATGATTATTTTTATAGTTCTATTCAGGTTATAGTACCAATATAAAATATCAAATCGATAAAATCTATAATTAGTATCCTTCTGGATTCATAATTGAATTTTCAATTTTGAGCCATTTTTGAGATTTTTATTCATAATAAAACTATATCAATGATTTAAGAACGATGTTTTTTGATTCAATTTGAAACAGTTATATATGAATATATAAAAGAGTTAACATAAAAATAGTATATTAAAATTAACGCATATGCTTTTTAAATAATATTATATTGTTAAATAATTTAATAATGATTAATAATATAACAATTGATGATAAACATAAATTTATATTTAAATATTTTGTTTCAGGCATTCCAGCTAGGTTATTTCTAATTGAAATGCTATTTAATCAATTTTGTGGGAGACAAAAAATCCATTCAGACCAAGGTATATTCAGCTACTAGCTTTGGATTACTCAGCTCTATCATTCTCCACTCTTTGTTCCAAACAGAGGTCGAATATTATTATATCTATATTAAATTAGTGGATACAGTTGTTTCTGGTGTGGTACTTGGATACTTTTGGATTTTGGTTCAGAATTCTTATTTAATATTGTCAAAAAGAGATATTTTATTAATTGTATTATACCTTTACCTCTTATTAAATTTGGCTATATTTATCATATATTAATGATCACTTGATATTTTGGAATTAATGGCACTTTTAATATGAAATATGTGACTATCACTATGTTGTTTTTCCATACAGCTGTTGACCTATTAGCGAATTTGGTGTGCTTTAGACAATTTTATAAATATAAATTGGATATTATCATGGGGGAGATATTGACACAGTATATGGTGGGGATTATTATAGTGTTTTTGATTTAACATTTTCTCTTATACACATTTTTATTGATTGTCATTCGACGTTTTGGTGTTGTGTGTATTATCATATTTCTTGGATTGAATAGAGTACTTGTTTTATATCGTTTGAAGAATCAAGTAATATTGTTTATATAACAGTAGAATGCTTGGTAAAAATATCCGATTTTAATGATGCTTAGAATCACCAATATAAACCATTTAAATTAGATTGCTATTATTTAATAACAATTTGTAAATTTAATGAAATATGAAATAATTATAATAGATTATGGCCAATTTAGAAATAATTTAAGTATTTTGAATTTATATAAAAATATTAATTTGAACCATAGATCGAGCCAATAACAATCTAATATAAATTTTGAAATATTACCATTTTATATATCCCAAACCTACTTAGACCGAGTTATAAAAAATATTTTCAATTTTTTAAATAACCTCAGAATCATTTCATGTATTTCACATTATATAAATATTAACATTAGAAACTGATTGATTTAATACCGACTCTAAAAAACAAAAGAAATAATTCTATCATGATGAATGTAATTAATATAAATAAGGATAAAATTATAGTGTATGGATACATTAATCCTGATTAATATCTAAAATTGCTTAAAATTACAAACTTGATGATTGCAAGTATAAAGACTAAAATAAGATTGTAAAAAGCTTTACAAATATTCGAACTAATTTATAGTTATCTAATTATTGTACAATTAAAATCCAAATCAATAATTTATACAAATTGTATGAATGTAATATTTTCTATAGATAATTCGGGTTCTGCGGTCCTAGACCATGAGAATGCAAGATATCTATATTCCTGAATTAATATTGACGTTATTTATAAAAACCCTATCTTATTCTATATATAATATTAATTCTATTTTATTGAATAAGCATAAATAAATAATAAAATGATTTAAAATCATTGAAGATATTGTTTCAAAATTGAAAATACAATTGGCAAAATAGTGTTATGAAATCAAAATAATTTGATATTTATTCTTGCCAACCCTGTAAAAATTTACTTTGATATCTTTTTAGTGTTTGAAAAATCTAAAACAATTTGAAATTCTCTACTAGAAAAATACCACTTTAGCTGTCATTCAAATGATGAAAATGGATATAGAGGGTTCTTAAGATTATTTTGGTATGTGGAGCCAGTGTAACATTCATAATGTTGTTCAACTATCGTGTATACTTTACCATTTTGGATTTGAAATAGCGCAATTTTTTGAAATCATTTTATCCTTGGGATTAGTTTTGTACGAAACAATATAAGTTAGTATGCTCTTGATGGGTTGGGAATCCCTTAACAATTATTCAAAACTTGTATTTGTACTTTTAGAATTTTCTAGGTTTATATCTTGAAGTTGTTATTTCTTATATTACTGAGACAGTGTAGTATTTTTATACCTTGAAAGTTATATTTGGGTACTTGGTTTTATGTATCATTATCAAACCTTGTAGGAACATACAAGTGATATGTATATTATATAGATTATTCTGTATTTCCTGTTGATTGTAAGCAACTGGGTTATCTAGTCGATTTTATAATGATTATTTTACTTGCAATAATTGAATAATTGAATAATTGAATAATTTTTATATATTTAGAAGATTGTTTATGAGTGGAAATTATATTAATCAGCATTTTAAACATATTTGTTAAAAAAGACTGAGTTTGGTATTGGTAATTAACTTCGTACTTGACTTAAAGATAATGAGCTTAGATATTAGTAATAATCAAAGCTTCAGCTATTTGCTTTGAGGTATCAATTACCCAATTAAAATTCAAAATCAAACCATTTGCTTGGTAAAAATTAAAAAATGTATTAATCTTCTGAAAAACTTGAAAACAATACTCGAAATTCATCACAGTATATCTAATTTATAGAGTATTTGTTATAATAAAAACTATAATTTATGTCATTATGAAATAGTAATATTGATATTATATTGTTTAATTTTGCACCAATAAATTTCCAAATTTTACTAGTTTATAATAAATTTCATAGATTCATTGATAATTTAATTATTATATATATTTACTAAATAGAATATAGAATTGTAATATATAGTGCGACTTTGATACTGTTTTATGGTAGAACTAGTATAGTATATAATCATTGGTAAATGAAGTTATATCATAATTATATTATATATATATAATATTTCTTGGTTCCTCAACTTGAAAAATTTCAAATTTTAATTTACACAAACAATCAATAATGTAATTGAATAAATGTTGTCTAACGCTGTTACTATAGAGTATATTAATACATTTATATAAATGAGGGTAAATCTTTGAAACATAACTACAGCCAAAATACTACCAAATATTTTTATTTCATAATCAATGATTATAATTCTTTCAAATTGGAGCCGATTGTATTCTACTAAATTTAAAGTTTTTATGTATGCAAATTATTTGGAATTTTTCATCTTACTCATCTGATATTTTTTTAATGTAATGATTAATAAAATTTAAATTGATGATTTAAATTATATGTTTATTGCATTTAAAACTATTATATTTAAATAAAATTTCATTTAATACCAATATTATTTACAATTTATTTAAACATTATTTAATACCTATTTTATATCAATATTTCAATAACAAGAGTTTCCCACTTCAAATAGCTTCAAATGACTCAAAATAATGCATTCCCATAAATAGATCTAACAGCTGTCGGAACTTAAAAATAGCGTATTCTTGTAATTCAATATTATATAATAACATTAAATAATATGACAAATAAAGAAATTAGAATTTTATTAGTTGGAGATGGTAAATGATAAATTATATATAAAGTAAATAATAGTGTATTAATTGGGATTAAGAGGGTGTGGGTAAGAGTACAATAATTTTAAGTCTTATTAAAGATGGATTTGTCAATAAGGTAATGTAACAACTTGATAATTGAAATAATAAATTAACTTGAATATAGGTTCAGCACCTTGTACCAGAAGTCACAATACCCCCAGAAGTTACTTTGGACAACGTTACTACCCATATTATTGACTCTTCATGTATATAAATTGATAACTTCATTTTATACTTATTATTAAGTGTATTATAGCTAGAGCTGAATACAAAGAAAAATTAGATTTAGAAGTTAAAAAAGCTAACGTTATTTGTATTGTATTCTCGCTAGCCGATAGGGATAGTTTCTTCAGAGTGGAAAACCATTGGATACCCTACTTAAGAGGTCTCCAATGCAACCAACCCGTAGTGCTCGTTGGTAACAAATTAGACCTCAATGATCAAGGACCACTATTAAACATGGAGGAAGAAATCGTGCCAATGATGCACAACTACAGTGAAATTGAAACGTGTATTCAATGTTCTGCTAAAGAATTTATCAACATGCAAGAGTTGTTCTTTGTGGCGCAGAAAACTGTATTGTATCCTACTTCCCCAATTTTCAATTTGAATGAGAGATGTTTGACCCCCAAGTGTGCTCAGGCCCTAAAGAGAATTTTTACTTTGTCAGATTTGGATAAAGATGGTATTTTAAATGATTATGAATTAAATTTGTTTCAGGTAATATTATGTATTATGTATTATGATTTGTATAATTTGTAACTAACTGTTTATTAGCAAAAACACTTTGGATCACCTTTACAATCTGATGAAATAGTTGGTATTAAATCTATTGTCAAACAGCAAGAGTCTAATGGAGTTATCAACGATGGATTGACAGAGTTAGGATTTTTGTTTTTGCATAGCCTCTTCATCCAAAAGGGCAGATTAGAAACTACTTGGAATATTTTGCACAAATTCGGTTACAACGATCAATTGGATATCGATCCTGAAAGACTCTGTCCAAGGTAATATATCCAGTATAAATGTAAACGTTAATTTTTTTAATTTCTTTGATAGGATAGAAGTCCCAGCAGACTACACTGTTGAATTAAGTCCTTACGGTTATCAATTCCTTACCGAACTATTTCAAGTGCATGACAAGGATAAGGATGGTGCCTTGAACTCTGACGAGCTCGAAGAGTTATTCTCTCCTGCTCCTACTATCCCTTGGGGCCAAACCGATTTCCCTAATTCTACAGTCACAAACGAAGCTGGATCGGTCACACTTCAAGGCTTCTTAGCTCAATGGAGTATGTCAACATTCCAGGACTATACTACAACCCTCAAATATCTCTTCTATCTGGGTTATGATGGAGACACTCGCGAAGCTCTCAAACTCGTGAAACCACCCAGGGCCAGGAGGGGAGCCCAGCAGAAGAATGTATTTAACTGTTACCTCATAGGAGGGCCCATGACTGGCAAAACTTCCATTCTGAACCACTTTGTTGGCAAGCATTTCAAACCAAATTACCAACCTACTACAAAACCTCACAGTGTCGTCAACTCTGTGGAGATTCGAGGCTCTGAAAAGTACTTGATCCTGGAAGAATTTGGAAGCACTTACGAATCGGCAATGCTCCAAAACCAGCGTAAGCTTAATCAGTGCGACGTGATTGGGTTAGTTTATGATGGTAGCGACCCCAACTCTTTCATCCACATTTCCAACCTTACAGAACAGTACGACTTCTCATCAAAACCTCTTGTTTTAATATCAACCAAGGGCGATTTGGAACAAGTGAGACAGGTTTGCACCTATTAAAAATTTCTTTTAACCTTATCTAATTTTCATAAACAGAGATCCAGTGCGCTCCAGCCCGAAGAATTTTGCGAAACTATGAAAATCCCTCCCCCAGTGTCCATTTCCACCAAACTTGACGATGTTCAAGATCTCTATAATATATTATTGTCGGCTGCTATCAATCCGTAAGTTTCATGCCATCGCTATGTATCATTTCTTACTAATTTTTAAGTAGATCCAAAAAGCAATCTACAAGTTCTATTATCTATACGTTAGCCACTTACACAGCTATCACAGGTGTTTCAATTGTCGCTTGTTTCATGTTATTCAAACATTGGCGTCAGGGAGGCAGTTGGTTCAATAATTAATGAAGCTTAGTAATTTTTGATATCAATTTATATTTAACAATCATTATTAAAAATGAAATAAAACGAATATCCTATCGATAATTAATGAATTTGTTATATGATTATTGACATATTGCAAGTAATTAAATTGGCTGTTAAATAAACAAAAAGTTATGCTTTCGATAAATTGTTGATATTAAATTATTTTATACCAATTAACAGTAAATAATAAATACTTCAAAATTATAATTATTTATCGATTATGTTTTCTAAAATTTTTCTAAACTATTTACACAGTTTTATTTTACAAAATTTTAATTTAAAGAATTAATTGATTTCAATTTAAGTAATTTTATTGCGATTGAAATACTAATCAATGTATCAAATCCCATAAATTAAAAATTATTAATATATCTTTATATAAATTAAATTATAACTGTCATCACTTCAAATAACAATTTAAAAATGATAATTAATTATTATATAATATTAATAATTTCAATAACTCAATCAGTGTTAGGATCAATAGGTGACAGAGATCCCAATTACTACGAATGTATTAATCAAAAATTTCCTCAGTTGTGTATTACTGAAACTGAATACAAATCAGCTCCAGAATTCTCACTAAAACTATTTCGTTGGTCCTGTCTGGCTGATGTGAAATATAAATGTATGCATGAAATCACAAATCAGAGAGTTATGGAAGGATTGCCAATTGTTCAGTATTATGGCAAATGGCCATTTTATAGAGTACTCGGAATGCAAGAAATCTTCTCAGTGTTGTTTAGTATTGGCAATGGCTACGCCCATCTAGTTCATTGGAATGCCATTCGAAAGCTACCCAACAAATTCTTTTTGAATAATTATTTAAAGGGTTATAATTTGGTAGCAATTAATACTTGGGTATGGTCCACCATATTCCACTCCAGGGATGTGACGCTGACGGAACGATTAGATTACTTTTCAGCTTTGGCCAGCGTTTTGTTCGCATGCCATTATTGCGTCTTGAGAGTCTTTCAAATTAAGAGGTGGTGGCACCAGTTGATCTTATTAGTAATTTCAGTTTCATTTTATGGTAATCACATCTATAAACTATCTCAGCATTTTGACTACGGATACAATATGAAAGTGAATATTGCAGTTGGAGTGTTGACCAATTTGTTGTGGATTGGATGGTCCCTATACATTAAATACTTTGATCCAAGTTCCAAATCCGCAAAAACTGCTCATCCCGATCCTTGGGGCCCTGTAATGGTAGGTATTCAACTTAGTTTAGCTACGAGTTTGGAGATTTTGGATTTCCCTCCAATTCTCCGCTACCTGGATGCACATGCACTTTGGCACGGCGCCACCATTTATGTAGTAAATAGATACTACCGTTTTATGTTATTAGATGCCGAATGGTATGCCAGAAATTACGACACCGACAAATTAATTTAATTAATAAATTTTTGGAATGACATCATATTAATTTTTTTATTGAATTCTTCTATTACATAAATTTTATGATTGAATTTGACTTAATGAATTGGAGACCCTGGCAAGCCTGCAGCGTCCATAAGCATGGATCTTAGCAGGTGTGTCATGTCCTCCAATCGATCTTGCCCCCCGCTTACTAGCGTGATCATGAGTGCACTTTTGTTGCGGAATCTTACTACTTCAAGTTCGACGGTGCAACTCAGCTTGTCTAGAAGATCCTCCTCTTGATTTTGGTTCAAGCTGGGGCTGTATTGACACAGGAACTTGGTACTCTCGTTGGCATGCGTGCGAATATAGGGAAGACCCACTTTCTGAAGAACTACTTCAAGCTCCTTTTCAAGTTGATGTGGAGTGAGTTTGGAAAGAATCACAGGGTTCTCCTGAAGCGATTGAGCTAGCGTGATCTTTCTATAGTCACGATGTGACTGAATGAATGGGAACTGAGTCAATGTCTGCTGTGCAATGGATGGCATTTGCATTTGGGAAGGACTATCCATTGGCATCTCGGTGTCGTGGGGACTATTAGAATTGGTCCTCGGAACCTGGATGCCTTGGTTAGAAAGTCGAGAATTCAACCCGCTGGATGGCGACATTGGGCGTAAATCGTGGTGGGGAATTGTTGGTGATAGGAGTGCATGTAAGCCTTCATGGAGTTCTGGTTCCAGTGCTAATCTTTCAATGTCTGTTGGCGCCAATGTTCCAGATCCTTGTGCCTGAAGCATTGACCGGAATTCTCCACTTTGGCTGCGATGGACTTGAACTTGCTTTTGGAGTGAATTTTGAACTAAATAATATATTGCAACCAGAGGAGTGGTTTGGCAAAGGACATGCTCATTGTCCTCCTCTTCTCCACCTTGAATTTCAATGATAAGCTGTTGCTTGATCACTTCTGTGGGTAAGAACAGACAAGCTTGCATATTTTCCAACACTTGGTCGTTTAGTACTTTGGGCAATCTCATTTTCCCTTGTGTCTTGGGATTGAAGAGATGTCGATTAACATAAAATGATCCTCCCTTGCCAGATTCCTCAACCACTAGCATATTGTATCCCTTTTTCACTAAGGGATGTTGTTGGAGATGATATGTGTCAATTCTGAGTTTCCTGTTGGGAATGAGACATTTTGAAATACAATCATGAGCCAATTTGGACATAGTAGGTGGATAGTTAACTTGACTGTTCATGATAGTCCAATAGTTGTTATGTATTCTAGGGTCTCCAAATGGGAGACTTCCGGTGAGCATTGTGAATAATACCACTCCCAGCGACCATATATCAATCTCTGGACCGATATATTTATCACCCCTCAAGATTTCGGGTGCAGTGTATGGGATGGTACCACAGCTGGTATTCAAGTGACTTGTTGGATCATAAAAATTAGCTAAGCCAAAATCAATCAATTTAATGCGATCTTCACTATCTACCATAATGTTCTCTATTTTGATATCTCTATGGACGACGCTATGACGATGGCAGTATGCAAGAGCATCGACCAGCTGTGCGAGATATTTGCAAGCTCTTGACTCGCTCATACCATGAGAAGGAATACATTCTGCCAGCTGAATACCTTGAACATAGTCGAAAAAAAGGTAAAAATGAGATGGTGAAGTTCTGAAATCCCTCAATTTGACAAGGTTAGGATGGTCAAGCAACTTTGCTAAATTCGCCTCTCTCTGGATACGAATCTTCAAAGTGATCCTTCTCTTCTTCATAGTAGCCTCTCTCACTATGGGATCTTCTTCCTCTTCTTCCTTCTTCTTATCCTTCTTGCGATTTCTCCTCACTATTTTGACAGCTTGCTAAATCAACCTCATTAATAACACATACATCAAATATCAATAATCAATTACTTTTTCATTATTAACCAAATTTGTGACCAATTTAACCTTGCCATAACTACCTTCTCCAATAGTTTTTAACACTTTAAATTCACCTAAAGGTGTTCTAAAAACTGTTGGCTTGGGTTCATCCAAAGAAACAGTCACAGCTGACAACATGATTTAATGGTAATATGAATTAATGTGAAATTCTAAAAATGAAATTTTATGAAATGATATGAGTAGAAAAAATGAATAACACAAAGACTAATTTCTACCAAATCAAATGAATATCGAAGGCACAAAATCCAAGTATATATAGATGTTATAAATTATATATTGGAAAGAAAGACCAGATATATAAATAGCAAAAAATTTTAATCTATTTGATTACCTGTATAATCTTCCCATTAAAATTAACTAAACCTAAATTAGCACCAATTTTGAAATTTTCCTAAGTTTTAAGCCATTAAATTCAGTATAATTTTATAAATTTAAATTTGAGACTATTGGATTATTGAAATTAGGTTAAATTTTATTCAATAAAATTTTAAAACTGAATAAATTAGGTACTAAAACGGATTATCATAAGTTTTAAGAAGGGTTTCAGAATTTTTGTATGATTTTACTGGGATAATTTATAAGTTTAAATGATTATTTTTTTATTTAACTTTTAACAATAATGAAGTCATTTATTTGAATTACTTATGTCTATTGATATATTTAATTGATAAATTATATTAAATTAACTAATGAATATATAATATTAATTTTCATATTGATGCTTATCAATTTTATTAAAAAATTTTTTTAAAATTATTATTTAATGATCATTATTTAAAATAAAAAAGTTTGAATTTATTACTAATTTTAGAAATATTTTAAAACTATATCTTAGATCAAAAATGTAATTAATATAATAGTTTAAAAATTGAAATTATATTAATTAGAAAAGTTAATAAATTAAATTATTATAATGATTTCAGTTATTAAATAGTTTAGATTTATAATCCTGTTAGATTGATAAAATCTATGATAATCAATAAAACAATTATCAAGTATTTTGGTTTATTTTTTAATCTAAATTAATATACATGGAACGAAAAATGAGCAATTATAAATTAAGGTTTAAATGATATTAGGTTTATTCAATTTGAAGTTTATATTCGCTAAATTTTCTCAGTTATGTTATCGATGTTTTTGAATCCGATAAATAATTTCGCATATCAAATATGTGTATTTTCAATGCTGTTCAATCTTAAGAGTGATAACAAATAATAGAATATGTAAGATTTTAAGTTTACTTTATTACTAATATATTAATTATCAAATATTAATTATTTTCAATTGATATTCTATATTCAAATTATATGTACCAATTAAAAAAACAAAAAATTAATAAAATTTTTAAACTTTGGAATATATTAGTAGATTAAATTAATATTAATCCTATATTAAATGAAAAAATTAATAATATATTGAATTATTATTAAATTATTAATTATCACAATTTAAATAAGTTTAAAATATTTTGATCATTGAAAAGGTTGAATTATAATTTTGTTCAAATTTTATGTAAATTGAAATAAAATATACTCGTATTATTGTAATTATTTGATTTTTATTTAATATACATATATTCCTTTAAAATTGAAATTTTTTCACTAATATTAATTCGATTTGGCTTCAAAAAATTATAACAGATGAAAATTATAATGAAATATTAAGTGTTTCAATTTAAATTTTAATCTTCAATAAAAACAGATAATGATAGTTAATTAATAATTTATATTTTTCATTATTAACATTAATCAACCAACGTAAATACTATCGTTTATATAATTCTCCTATTTTATACAATTTGCAATAAAATTATCCCTTTTCCAAATATTTTGAATAAATATATTTTATTACCCCAATATTTCCTAGTTGGACAATTAATTATTTAAATAAATAATAATATCTATGATAAATTGGTTATTATGATATTGTTTGAATAATTTAAAATATTTTGATTGATATAAGTATATTTAATAGCAATGATATTACTGTATTAGTATTAATATGTATGCAACAAAATATAGCTCAGGAGTTTTACAGGGCACCGCAATAGGAGACAGAATCTTTTTAAAAACTTTTACTAACCAAAAATATGACTAACAATGAGAAACGAATTTCCCCTTCTATTGTAAACAATGTTAAATTTAACAAAATTTTTTTCAAATAATGAATCACAATTTACTTGATATTCAGCATATACCTATTAGATATAGAAATTGTGGTATTAGTTACTGTTATATTGAGCATAATATTTTATTTATATTCGTTTTACTATACCCGTTGAGAAAATTCGACATAATCTTAAGGAGAGTTGGTCATCGAGTTACTGATTAATATATAAACTGGATAGAAGTAACAGGTATCAAATATAAATCTTTAATAACTTAATTTATCTAATTCCTAATTTAATTTTTTCATCATGAACTTTAAATTGTCTGCCATTGTTGCTCTTTTCGTCTCCTCTTCCTTGTGTGCTCCTGTCTCTAACAACTACACTCCAATTACTCCTCCTCAAGGAGCCGCTACCTGGGGCAATACATCGCAATCACAATCTACAACCACCCAAAGTGAGAAATGGGACACAGAGAATCACTCAGGATACTCAGCTAACTGGGGCAGCCAATTGACTAACTATGGAGCTCAAGGAAGTACTTACAATAATCAAAATTCCGTCCAATCCCTCGATCAAATTCTCGCCACTATTTTTCAGACCAACTCCGGATCCCAAAATGGCGCCAACGGATCTCAATCCACTACTGCTGGAGGCCAAGTTTCAACAAATCAATCTAACCAAAGCCAAGGCTCCAATCAGAGCACCAGTTTCAACACAGTAGGATCCCAAGGTAATGTGTACTTCAACCAGCAGCAATATCAGGGCGGAAGTTCCACCAGCACTAAGACTTCGACCAGTCAATCAGGAAATTCGGGTTCATCCTGGTATATTCCAGCCACCTATCCTGTCTATGGATGGTTTTACTATTAGTTAATCAGCTCTACATAATTTATTCTCAAAGTGATAGCATTTTAATTTAATAAAAGCACGATATTAATGGATGCATTATGAATTAAAATAAAATAATTAATTACATTTAAATTTTAATTTTAAATAATTTTTATAAAATTTGATAATAATATAAATAATAAAAATTAATATCAATTCATAAAATTATTATCTATTTGAGTTAATGTGTTTTAATAATTGATTATTAACCAATATTTTTAAATAATATCATTTTTATAATTTTATAAAATTTATTATTTAATCATTTTATAATATTGAAAAAGATCAAAGTTTATAAAGATTTTAAATTTTAAATAATTAATAATAATTAAGGATTATTCATTTGAATTTTATTTAATTCTGATACTAATTCTTTGCATACAATTAATATTAATTGAATTTTGTTGAATATTTAATAGATTGGCAATACAAATTAATTCCAAATAATTATAAGTTTTGTATAATTATTAAATTATATAATATATGATTTGAACTTATGTTTTTTATTTTGATTAATTATCATTTTGTAAATATTTCATTTTATATGATGTTACTATTTATAATTGATCATGTTTAATTCTTTTTATTGATGAATTGTATTCTAATCATTCAAGAATATATATTCGTTGCTATTACCTTCATGGTTATTAGCCTTAAATATATTTGAATCTTTGTGTATATATATATATAATATATAACCGATATTATTTTATAATTGTTATTTTTCAAATTATCCAAATTTAACAATATTCAGATTGAATATATAATGTATGAATTATTGAAACTACATTGATACAATAATTTACATAAGCAAAATTATTAATATATTAATTAGAAAATCAATTAATCATTTTAAAAAAATATTAATTTTATAATATGATCAAATTATTTCAAATATCATTTAAATTTTTATTATAATTTATTTATTTTTAAAATTTGACAATTAAAATGAAATCATGAAACTTAATAAAAAATTTAACTGATCATAATTTATGTAAAATAAACTGAAAATTTTAATATTTAATATTAAAATAGTATCAATACTAGATTAATTATAAAATATTGTCTCATTAACTTTCTGTTGGAATAATATCATCAATTATATTTCTGATATATATTAGAGCAATTAATGAAAGTACAATTCAATTGAGTTGAATTCATATCAAATATTTTAATTTAATATCAATTATCATCTAATTATTTTACTTCCATTTAAAGTTAAATGCAGTATTTTTTTAAATGAAAAGGTGGTTACTAATTAAATATACTTTATATGATTAATTTTCAATTTAATTTACTTAAATTAATAATATTATATTATATGAAATATAATTCAAAATTTGGAATAATAAGTGTGGATAATAATGATTAGATTTAATTAGCAATATATTTTACTTTATTATTTGAATATTTGGTTCTTTGATTATTATAGTCAATGTATTATTAATTTTTATAATCTTTGCAAAGTTTGATGTCAAATCTACAGAGATCAAATTAATTTCTTTATTGACACATTTGAGTTGATATCAGGGTTTGAGTATTTAGCTATTTCAATCGCCAAATTATCGTTAGGATAAAGCTAGTTTGATGGTGGGAGTGTAGCTTGCCACGTGTACGACTTCACATTGCAAAGGACTTCAATGGTCGAAATTACTATAGTTGCTTTATTGTCATCATTGAAAAATCTTTAGATTATTGGATTTTGATATTACTTATATCAATTGCATCAGTGCTGCTACTTATTAAAGTGGGTCTATTAATAATGATGCAAATCCATCCCCCTCACATCTGTTTTATATTCTTTTTGTAATACCTGTGAAAGTATTTTCATTAATGACGGTTATTATATGGTTTTTAATTATTGTACTGTGTTGGGTTATTACTTTTTGTTACTTTACATCTAAGTTTCAAAACCAGCAAATAGTTGAACACTAATAAACGAAGTTATTTTAAATAATGGCTTGGATCTTTTAGAAATTGTCAAAACAAAAATATAAATTATTTATTCAATTACTATTGACATTTATAGTATACAATGTGAACTTTATGTTATTTTATATAAACTTTATTCTAAAATACGCAATTAGATATAAAAACTTACTGTGAATGCCATCGTTTTTATATCAATCACTTCACCTGTCCTAATTAACCCCATCATCACTGTTGTATTTCAAACTGAACACAATAATGAATTTTTACACTTGTTGGTGAGATATCAAATTCAATTTAAAAAAATGATTATAAAATTAATAAAAAAATATAATATATTTGTTATAGTAACTATAATCATTTATTATAATTCTTTATTAAAAATAATTTACAAAAGTTATTAATATTTTTGAATTGATTCAAATTTAAAATTAAATTAAATTGAAATTAAAATATACTATAAAATAAAAATTTTATAATACTTTATTCTAAAATTTTTATACAAAGTTATATAAATAATGGTAACCAATAAAATTATATATATATATATATATATATTCTATTTTGTTAAAAAATGATATTGATCTATCAATATAATTCAACAATACCAACTTTAATAACTTGATAACAAGAATATACTTATGATATTATAATCGAAGATATTTATTATTATTAACTTAATTATCTAATATATATTCGTATAATTAAAATTGAAACCCAAAAAATTAATTTACATTCTAAAACCAATACGGTTAATGTCATGATATATTAACTATCCAATTGTAACTTACTGTTTTAAATTCCATTTGAAATTTAAATAATCTTCGGGATGTTCATAATTTTCAATTGTGGGCTGAATTTGGTCCACTGTGTCAATAAATTGCATCAAGTCCTTGTGGCTAGCCTTAATGAAGCCGTGCTCGGTCATGGAGTAGATCAATTGTTTGAGAGGGTTGTAGATTTCTAGGACATTGAGTACGATGACGGGTTTGGAGTGAATGCCCAATTGGCCCCTAATCCATTGGTTAATATATTAAAAGAGAATTTTATGATGACTGATTACCATGTTGTCATTTCGAGTAGTTCTTCGAGTGTACCGTATCCACCTGGTAGGGTGAGGAAAGCAATAGACTGTGAAATATATGATCAGAAATTATATTACTCATTATGATTCATATAATTACCTTAGAATGCATCAAAGCCTTTCTAGTATGCATATCGGGAACAACGATAATTTCACCATATCCTTTATCATCTCTACCAACTAAATATAAATGATTAAAATTTGATTAATATTGATATATGATCAAATATACTTACTGCACATAGCTTCAGGAATAACTGAAATTACAGAACCGCCATTCTAATTAATTATGGTTTAATAACATCAATATATAATAGTGTATTTTTGACTTACATCGATGACAGCTTTAGCAACGGTACCCATAATACCCTTTTTACCACCACCTAAATCAATTTAGAAAATCAATTTTTAAATAATAGATAAATAAATTACCATAAACTAAACCATAGTTATGTTTAGCTAAATAAGCTCCAACCTCTAACCCATTATTAATATCACAAATATATATGATTCAATTTTTAATTTACCTTTGGCAACTTCCAAATATTTGGGGTCATTACCGTCGCTACTACCACAAAATACGCAAATATATTGAGCTGCCATCTCTATTATTTTTTAAGTTTCTATTCCTAATATTAATTATTATTAATAAATTGATTGAATTATTTTTACTTTGATAATAATTTATTTTATTAAAAACAATGATTAAGTAGTTCAATGATCTAATTTTATACTTTGATTTAAATTCACATTGAATTAAGGGTTCTAGTTATTTTTTTAAAATTAATTTGAATAATTTTTTTCCTTGATACTCATAGATGCCTAGTATATGATAAAGTTTATAGATATTGCCTTTTTTATCAATATTTATCGGTTTTTTGATTGTGGGTTGATTTTTTAAGGTAATTTTACCGTAATTGAATAAAAGATCGTAACTCCTTTTTAGTTGATCTAAACTTTTGATTAATCTTTAATTAAAAAAATTTAAAAATTTAATTTTTCAAACTATAATATTAACTCATGTTTATATCTTGAAAGCTTATAATCTATTTAATATGATGTACACAAGAATTAAAAGATTAATAATGCACATAGAATTGTCATGTGAAATTTTTGAATGGATAATTAATGGATGAATTAATTGAAAAACTACTCAATCATGTGTTTAATGAGTATATACTAAAAATTGTTCATAGCTCGGGTTGATTGTTATAAAAATTGTATGATTTTATCGGATAGACTTGTTTTGTTTGAATGTGACCAGCTTGTACAGCGTGAATTTTTTAATTTTATGCATCAGGTCTGGCTAAATAAATCATATTCTAGGACTTTATTGTCGAATTAACTAGTCATGTCATATAAATCCAAAGATCTATCATTGTTTTAAATAGATCATTTGAAAATATGTATTACTAAATTTTTCATAATAATTGATTTATTAGTCATATTATATTATAGGAAAATTTGGTTATTCAAATCATACGAAATTCTTAAATTTATATTTGAGAAATAAACTATCAACATTAAAAGAAATCCCTCTATTAAGTATTTTATGGAACTCTAGTAATAATATTGGTTATTTAAAAAAATTATTTGATTATATTTAAAGTATTAGTATGAATTATATTTTTTTAAATTGTCTGAAATTAATCTAGAGAACAACATTTGAATATATTCAGCACGTTGGTCATTTTTTAAAATATATTAAATTTATCGATTTTTGAATTTTTCTTATTTTTATAACATTAACGTTTATTTCAATAATTTAAAATTGATAAATGCGATGAAAGAGTTATATAGTGTAATAATAAGATGGATATACTAAAATTGGTATAATCATTATAACATTTCTATGGTTAAACTTGTTTTAATTAGCATCTTAAGTTTTCAAAAGAATCATTCCAATTTTTCAACAGAAAGATCAGTGTTACTTACACTTTATCATTTGATTACTTTAAACAACATTATTGATTGTAATTGATTTTATTCTGTGATAATATCATTATGATAATTTTAATAAAAAATTTAAGCTAAAAATTCAATCAATTAAGACTCTTTATCTACTTTGTGATTTGCTATTTAAATAAAGTTGAAACAATATTTATGTGAAATAATTAATAAGGAGTGTTATTAGAAAACATAGCACTTATTATTTATTTATTATTACTAAGTTTTTAGCATTTTGTACTATTTCACAATATTTTCAATTTAAGTTTCATATACGAATAATTACTACTAATAGAAAATTGACGAAATATATTTCAATTAAAGTGTATTATATAATAAATGAATATTAGATATTTTATTAAATGTCCAAATGTTTAAAGATAGATTACTATATTTGAATTTTAACTAAAATGCAATATAATAAATTCTTGTGTGATAGAATTGATATTGAATTATTATTATGATCATATTTTAATAGTTACTATTAGATTATAATGAAAAATTACTATTATTATTAATTTAAAATAACATTTTTAATAAAAATTAGATTAATTACTTAGACAAACTAATATTTTTATGATGAAATAATTAAACGTTTCTTCTATATTTTCAGTCTGTTATATATTTAAAAAACCAATTGGGTCATTTGATAAAACCCATAATTTATATTGAATTTATATTTAATTAAATTTGAAACCAAAAACATACCCAATTATTTAACAAAAATTATTTAAATTAGCAATTCATATATAATTAACTATTTAAATTTAATAGAATAGCTAATATTATTCGATAGTAATAATAGTAATAAAATATATTTATTTAGACACTTTTTAAATAAAATTATGAGGGCTTTGTTATATCAATCTGTTAGGAGAAATTTAAGAAATTTAAACTCCAAAAGTTTTAAATTGACTCAAATTCAGCAATATCCCACACTTAATTTATTGCGTTATCAAAGTACTTCAAACCAAGATAATACCAATACCACCAATTCTAAGTCTCATGAAACTCCAAAGGAATCCAAAAACGAAGAACAAGAGTACACTTGGCTAGAAAAATTTGTTATAGCACTTAAATTACATAAAATCCCTCAAGCTGTACTGAATCGTCAATGTTTCCCAATCTTTGAAACGTGCTCTCAAGTTTACAATAGAGACAAAGAATTTTATACCGAAACTTTGAATATGCCTGATAACTTTCAAACTTGGGTCTCCGTAACGCAGCTTCATATTTGGATTACTATGGTCAGATTGAGAATGGAACCCGATGGTACTAAAGTCAATCAGTATCTCGTAAATGTCTTCTTCCACTTATTGGAGGAGAAAATCCGCGATAGAGGTATTAACAGTGATCGTATTGTTAAAAACACCATTAAGGATTTAATTTCCGGTTTTCGAGGTGCTACTATCGCTTATGACGAAGGAATGTGCAAGAGCGATGCTGTCTTAGCAGCTGCTCTCTGGCGTAATATGTTGTCAACCGTCAAGGGTGATGAAATCGATATCGGTTTAGCTTACTTAGTACGCTACGTCCGTAGTCAGCTTCAATACGTCCAAAGCATCCCCTCAGACCAATTGAAAGAAGGAGTCATACAATTTCCCAAACCCGAAAAAGTATTGTAAACTCTAAAATATTGATTTTTCGACTATTGTCTAATACTATTGCCCTTATAAAACACTTAAGTCACAATTTGTTTAAAATAATAAATATAATTAAATTCACGTTTTTGATGAGTTGTTATATATTAATTAATATATTAATAACTTTTTTATTTCTAATATTAACTTTAGAAAATATTAAATTAAATTAATGAATCTCAACATTTTAATAATACTAAAAGTATATCAATATTAAATTTATTCAGGGTTTATTTTTATGAAAATTCTTAAAATACATACAATTAAAGTAAGTGAATTAAAAGTTTCCTAATAAATCTTATCCTACTTAAAAATTTAATAAAATATTAAATATATTTTATTAGTTTAATTTTTTATTATTATAGTAAAAATTTTTTTTAGTTCAATATATACTTATTTAATATTTAAAAAATTTAAAATTAATAATAATTATAATTGATTATAATGAAATAAAAATACTAATAATCTAAGTTATAAATGCTATTAAATTGACGTTATTATCTTGTAATTTAATAGCTCCTATCATTTGATAATAAATATAATTTTTAAAAGAAATCTTTTATTATAAATATAAAAACAAATTTTGAAAATTACTCATATTCAATAATTATACTTTATAAACTTATTTTTTTATCAATCTTGAATATTTATCAATCATTAAAAATCTGATCAATTATAAAATATAGAAGTTTAATCGAAAAAATTATAAAAAATTAACTTATATCATTGAAGAATTTAATTTTGGATCCTAGCTCAGACAAATAATCATATTTTCCTATTTCTGAAGCTTGTAATCATTCCTTATTAATGACTATGAATCAATATTTATAATAAAAAATATTAAAAATTGTTATTAGAATTTTAACAATTATTATAAAAGTTCCTATAGAGATAATGATTTAAATTGTAAAAAAAATACTAATTATTAGTGAATATAATTCAAAAAATAAACGAAAAATGAAAATATTGATGGAATATAATCAAGTGTTGATAATGGCTATAACTTACTAACAAGTATTAATACTTGAATCAAATTTATTGGTGTATTTTAGAATACAATGAATTTTTCACAATATGCAAATTTGGTTTTCGTTAAAGATGAGTCATATTATCAATTGTAGGATTACATAATGGATATCATATATTCAGAATAGATAAGTTTATCGCCTATTAACGTTATTCGTATCCTTATGACGAACTCTCAATCGATGATGGTCCAAATGAGCACCATTCAATAATTCAACACTACAAAATACAAAAATAAAGTGAATAAAATTCATACTATAAAACTTATTATTATATCTTTGATATAAAAAATTTGAACTGAATATTAAACCCTGTAATGTATTTATAATCACTAAGGAGGTATTTAAGTGAATTAGATTCGTATTTGATTGGATCAATTTTTGAAACAAGAAATTCAATCTAACACCATTTTGTACACATTTCTAATTATTTAAGGTTATTTTGGTTTGAAAAATTTTTTTGTTGCTTATTAATAATCAAATAATGTTTTTTTATATTTCTATAAAACATATCATAGGAAATATATAATTTGTCAAGGATATGATTGTTGAATTATATAATAATTGATTATGTATAAGATCATTCAAACGTTACAATTTGAATCAATTGTTACAGATTTTATTTCTTTTTTATACCTTAGTAATTTAAACAATGAAATTAATATGAAAATTTAGTTTTAATTTTATTAAAAATATATACATTATTTATTTTAAAAAATATGATAACATATTCATAAATAATAAATGAAGCATCAAGCCAATCACAATTATAAAATACATATAAATAATTGAAAATGAAAATTCTAAAAAAATATTAAAATTACGATATTATTGGATTCTAAAAGAATGCCAGAGTCTATTGACCGAATCTATATGATGCAAATAGTGGCAATCCAAGGAAAGTAAAAATATTTAGTTCATAATAAAATCCAACATTCCCTTGGATGTATTCTTCTCCTTTTCCTTACCAACGTGAGGAGATGGCTGATGCGATTTGACGATTGGTGATTGGGTGGAGTGAGTAGGAGGTAGCTGAGGTTTAGAGTATGTATAGGGGGATTCCAAATGATTAGGGTAAGGATTAGGTTGATTAGAAGGTGGACCATTTTGATAGTAGCCAGGAGGAGTTGGGATGTTTTGAGCTGATGTAGGTTGAGGAGGGTGATATGGTAGGTGTGGAGCTTGGTAGAAAGAAGGAGAGGGCCTTGAAGGTACTGGTTGACTGGATTCAGTCGGATAACCAGGATGTCGAGGTGGTAATGATGTATGTGGATTTTGAGGATAACTATGATTGGGATTGCTTGGGAGATGAGGACGTGGTGGATAAGCAATATGAGGATTCACAACACTCGATCTTCGAGATGCATAATCATTATCATATCCGCTTGGTCTACTATTAGATCTTCCATCACTATAAATGCGATGAGAATGTTCTGAATGCATTTGGGAATGAGGAACTTGATGATTCAAAGGATCAGCATGATAAGGCTGACTCTGTGGAGGAGGATAGGAACCAGCTCGAGAATCCATACTTATCGAATTACGATGCAATGAAACGGGCTGTGAAGCAGGAGGATCACCATGAGGATATTGGTTGACACGGGGAGAAGTAAGCGGAAGATGATTTGAGACGGGTGGTGGATGATGCATTGGCTGAGAGCCTGGTGCAATCATATCTGAATGTGGTGGTGGATTTCCAGAGGGATAAGAGTGTCGCCCATAGCCATAGTCTCTGGATTGTTTTCTGCTTGCATATCCCATGTCATTAGAGGTATGAGAATTTTCGTGTTGATAAGAATGAAAACCTGGTGATGGACCTTGATCAACTGTAGATACCCTTTGTTGTTGGTAAGAAACTGGTGAAGGAATCTGTGGCGTATGTTGAGATGGGACCTGAACTGGAGGCCTCATGTTATGTGGATTAGCTGCAGGCTGGGTGCTTGAGTGATATCCATATTGATGTGGAGGTTCATGGAGCCTTGATTGATACACGGGGGGACGTGATAAAGGTATCTGATTTTGGTTAGAACCTGGTGGATATGATGGGAAAATGCCAGTTGTATTGTTAGGATTGGGACTAGGTCTGACACTGGAATGCGTTGATCCAGGTCGCGATTGATGTGCAGGATGAAAATTCTGAGCGCTTGGGTGTTGTTGCTGTGGAATTGGATGATGAGAATGAGCCGGATAAGTAGAAGATGGGGATTTCGTGAGAAATACGTTGGGTGAATGATGATTCATCTGATTAGATTGAGAACTCGGAGGACGATAACTCTCAGGAGGATATGGGGTTGTATGAGGATAATGAGACTGGGGACGAGTAGAACTGAACTCTCTACCATGTTCAATGTTACCTTGGTGACCTGGGGGATAATGTGTAGTTGAAGGTATTGATGGTCCACGATCAAATGTATGTGGCTGAGATACACTTGATCTAGAGGGAATTGAGTGTTGGCTATAAACAGGAGGCTTAGTGTGTTCCATTGAATGAGGGATTCGATTATGAGAAACAACATGGCCAGGATCAACCATATTATGAGGTTTAGAATTTGGCGGTTGGGAGGAATAAGGACGATGGTCAATATTAGAAAAATGCCCATTCGATGTAGGAACTTGAAATTTAGATGATTCATTGAGAATATGAGCTGGATTAGAATGTGAATCCATAGTGCGGATACTGTTTTGATAACTTGATGAAGCAAATGTGTTTGATTGAAGATGTGGTAGTTGTGAAGCAGATGTAGGATAATGAGGTGATGGAAGTTCAGTAGAAGTCAAAACTCTTGGATGATCTCCGCTTGTTATTTGATGCTGAGATCGAGGAAGAAACTGAAAACCAGAAGCTGGCAAATCCTTTGGTGAAGTGAGATTATTAGTGGTATCTACTTTCATTATATTTCCAAGAGTATTGGTGCGCTGGCGAGATATCGAATTAGGAACATTCGGATGTTGATCAACTGAATTAGTCTCAGGATTCACATTACTATTTTGATTGATGGGTTTAATCTCATTAGATGCATCATTGGTCTTTTCATGGGTCAAAGAGGCAGGTGATACAGGGTCGTTAATAGAACTTGGGGGTTTTTCTGAATCAGTTTTGATATCTGTAACTTGAACACGAGATGATACAGGGGTTTGAACAAAAGGTTTAGATGTGGGAATAGTTGAAACCACATGAGGCTGTGGGAGAGAGTTATCAAGAGGTGATTTAACTAACTTGGGCTTAGATTGTGGCGGTTCAGAATCAGCCTGGCTAATTGGACGCTTGACTGATACAAATTCAGGAACAATGTCCTTAGCTTCTCGTGATGAATGATCAACAGGCCCTGGTATCGAATATGCACGAGCTTCTTTTTTGGCATTTAATTTAGATCCAATATCCGAATCGGATTGACCTCTAATTTTCCTAATGGGTGTTGAATTATTGAGAATTGGTATTGTAGCGGATGCACCATGTGTATTTGGTTTTTTGGAATCAGGTGGATTTCCAAGGAAAGATTTGGAGCGTGAAAAATCAGGATTACGGCCTGCAAGTGATGAAATACTATATACTTTACTTTTTGCAGCATTCCATTCATCCACACTTGACAAAGGCTTCTGTATCGTAGTATTCAAGCTGCTAGCTGGTGCAGTTGCAGCTGGTGCCGTGGTTACTTCAGGAGACGATTTTCTTGGGGACGAGGATTTGGAAATTTGTTTAGGAGAATTAGTGAGTTTGACTGTGTTCTCATTATTGGCTTGGTTTGGTTGAGCTTCCTCTTTTTTATCCACTGATGTTTCCTCTTGAACTGAATCTTTATGTTCGGGATTTGTATCATGGTTTTCAATATGAGATTCAGGCTTAGAGGATGGATTTTCTGGCTCATCTGCTTTAAGAGGCTTCGAAGTAGCCAAGGTTTCTTCCTTTTCCTTATTTAGATCTTTAGCTTCCTTAACCTCCTTTTCTCCCTTATGAGTATCTTTAGAACAGGAGGTTTCTGAGGCTTTTTCAACAGTTTCAGTCTTTTGAACGTTGGTTTTGGTAGGAGTTAAACTCGTCTTAGCGGGCTTATTTTGTGTGGGGGTACGGGGTGTATCTTCAGTAGCAGCTGCGCTAGATTGAGTTTGCTTGATTCCAGATCCACTATTTAAACATATTAGTTTTGCATTTTTTGGAAAATAGTTTGATATATACCTAATAGAATTATGAGTTTTGAGTGGAGGAGGATTGGGAGGATGCTTTTCCCTTAGCTTCCATTGATGTCGAATGGAAGTTATAGCAGCTTCTAAAGCCTCTTTAGTTACCGGATTTTTACAACTCTCAATAATTTGTTTCGCAATCTCCTCCGAATTAGGCTGATCTTTATCATCTCGCATTCGAACAAACCTAGTTATAATTAGTAATGCATTAATAATTATTAAAATGTTATTACCTCCATCCACCAATCTCAGATTCAGGTACATATCCCTGATCCACATTTAACACTTCCCATTCGGGGTCGTATCTAAATTCAGCAATCTTACTATTTGGTGGTGTTAATCTCCATTCTGACCATGTCTTCTTCTCAAGCTGAAGTGATGAAAAGGCTCGTGTACCATAAGCATCAGTTACATGAAGTTTATAGGCAGGTTTATGATCTGAATTATATGTAACTACAATTTTGAAATCTACAGTATATTTATCTACTGGTTTCCATTTAAATAGTTTAGTATTAATGGCAGGTATATAACCAGATCTCACAGGAGTAAAAATTAAGCCGTCATTAGCATGTTTGAGATTAGGTATGCTTTTAAATACAAGTACTAGACCATAAGACCGTTCCATTTTCTTAAGACTTATACTAATAAACAGAAAATCAGAAAGATAGTTAGTACTAAATATCATTTAAAATACCTTATTTCATGCTTAGATTTCAGTTCAGGGCGACTTTCATATAAGGCTTTTAAGGGAGCGATAACTTCATTTTGTAATAACTAAAATAATGTAAGGAATTTATAAATATATATAAATATAAGTAAACCTACCCCTAGTCGTGTGGAAAATGATCGATGAATTTGAGAAGTTGAATTAAGAGCCATAATGTCGAATGTGAGATATCGTAAATGTTTCTAAAGTAAAGGAATTTGAAAAAAGGGTTGATATTATTAGTATATAAATAATAAAAGAATAAAAAAAATTAAAATTACTGTATTGGAAGCTTGATCAGTTTCTAAAACTAGTTCCCCATCAATTAAAGTTTCGTGATGAAAACTTTTGTTTTTTGTCGTTGGTAACTGGATATTTTTTAATAGAAAATAGTGATTACTACGATCAATCTAAAGATCATAAAAATAAAAATCAGTATTTTAAGTTTTAATAAATTAGGTTTTTATATAATTTAGAGTTTTTACATACAAAAAAAGTGAGCGGAGTATCGTTATGAACTATTAAAAACATTAAAAATCTTTCACCATCAGATTTTTCACAAACATAATAATCTTCATTTTCTAAACACTTAATATGTTGTTGTTTGAATGTAACAGGTTGAGTTCCTGGGAAACTATAACAAATAGTTAATAAATGATTTTTGAAATTTTTAAAATTTTGGTTTTTTAGCATATATAATCAATAGCTCACACATACTTGTTATGTTCAACATGGAGTAAAGCTTTTACTCTCTCTTTCAAAGTTTTTTCAAATGTAGGTTCAACAGGTTGAACCTGGTTACTGATCAATGATAAATAAGGTGACAAAGGCTTCATTTGAAAAAAAATGCAATCGGGAGGTGGTGTAAGTAAAAGAACGGAAAATATGAGTAAAAAAGTAGAAAATTAACGGAAAGAAGCCAGAGTGATACTAACTAATATACAAAGAAGGGCAGGTATAATACAAAAAATCACCTAGCGTTCTACTAACTGATGAATGAATTTAATACACTATTTGAATGAATGAAAAATTTAGATAAAAAATCAAAATCCGATCCATGAGCATAATGGGTGGGTTTTTATACTCCCAGATTTTTTCAAATTGAAATTGCAGTTACTGGAATTGGTCAAAGGGTTAAACCTGTGTCACTTCCTATTTGGTTAATGTTTAAATTTGGAAGATGAGCAAGGAGAGAATGAAATTCTTATTTTTCTCAACAAGTTTTAGGCAGATTTTCACAGACAAATAAATTTGAATCATCAATTGATGAGATCACATGCAGATTACAACTGTCCAATAACCATCAATAATTACACGATTTCTTCACTTATTGGCCAACCAACCAACATGACCAAGTATGAGTAAACTAGAACCAGATCTTGTATAATAATACTAAAAAGTAAAATTTTAAGTGTCATTCAAGCAAATATACAATCCAAGATGCTAATTATTCCACAATTCTAACAATTTTTTGTTCATTAATGCTTTGTACGCCAATGTATTATTTTATTAAAATGCTCCTTTCTTTTCATAAACTTCCTCAATTTATTAAACAATGTTACCTAAGCATTTTGGATAAATCAAATATTTCTTATTTCTAGTTTATTTGTAATACAAATAAACTCCAATATGTATATAAAGCCACCTAAATCTTTCAATTAATTCAAAAAATTAACTTTTCTCGAGCTTATTTAAAAATATAATATAAGGATGTTTAATTATAAGCCTATTAAAATTTATAATAAGATTCTTTTATTTTACTGTTGAAATTTGTCAATCAACATAAAAAATAATGAAATTAGCAACTCTATTTGACCAAAATAGCAATTTTCTATTCTATTTTCATACTTTAAAACTGATTTAGAGAAGCTAAGTTAATTCCAAACCGACGCAATAAGAATTATGTTTTAATATCAAAAATATTAATTTACCGGCTTTAGAAATTTTATAGGATATATATATATATATATATATATATATACTTTATAATCATATATTTAACTAACTTTCTATCATTTACTATAGTCTATTTTATCTAAAAATATTTACCATGATAATTGAATTAAAAATGAATTTTTTTTCTATTAGTAAAAAATACTTTTATATCAATATTAAAATGTTTAATGTTTAAATTTATATTTTAATCAGTAATTTTAAAAGTGAAATAACTGTTAAAGTTTTATAAATCAATATCAATCAATATATTTTATAATCTTTCATAAATATTTTTGCATAATGAGTAAAATATTCTAGCACTATTAATATAAAAAAATGAATATTAAAGAAGTATTTTTAATCAGGAATTATGTTCTTTAATCATTTAACTTAATTTGGTAATATCTAAATTTTTTACTAAAATCATCAATATCTGATAATAAATATTAAAAAATTACACATTATAAAATTTCTCAATATATTGATATATATATGACTGGAAATTACTTTATAATGGTTTTATATTCATCCATATATATATATATATATATATAATTCTAAATAATATTGCTGAGATTATGATTATTTTTAATAAAATCTAAATATCAATAATATTTCTATAATTTGATTCATTTTGATTTGAATACTAAACCTTCCAAATTAAGTTACTCCAAATTTTCCAAGTGAGGATATCAGCCAATCAAGCTGGTTAAATTATTAACAAACTTATTAAACACTTGGAAAAATTGTAGTGAAAAATAGTTGATGAAATTATTACACATATCAAACTTAATAATGATTAAAAACTTTTAATAAAATTTAGTATAGTTAATTAGTAATAATAATAATTCAAAATAAACTCAGAAGTTAATAAAAATACCCATTAAACCGATTTAATCCGATCAAATATTTATCTTACACCTTGATAAAATTAAAATGGTCAACTTAATCAAAAACAATATTTAATTATTACATCAAAATTTTTTTAATCTATCTGATATACTGTTTAACGTACGTAGTAATGATAATAAATGATGTGGTTGCATATGTCGATACAACTACTAAACTATAAATTTGGCACGAGTTTCATCCTTATCAAAACATGTTAACACCAAGAATTCTAAATGAAATAACAACTATTGAATGTGTGAAAAAAAGCAAATAAGCGTTGAGGATAGTCTTCAGATAGACCAAATATTTTATTATTATAGGGTTGGGGATCCAAAAATAAAGATGTTCATTTAATAAATGAACCAAAACATCCTTTAACCAATATTTACCCCTGACATTCTTCTTATCGCTCTTTTAAAATTGGATGATTTAAATTAATTAAATACAAAAAAAATATTGTAAAAAGATGGCGTTATTATGTGGTGTAGGTTTTATAATGCGTTGCTCCTAGTTTGTATGTTAATATTAATAGATATTTTGATTGATTGAAGTAGAAATTGAGTTGTAATGATTTTGTCTCTTACTAATTATCTTAACTGCATATTCCGAATATTGACCAGTTTTAAATATCAATTTTTTTCAAATAGGACTAGTTTATTGGATCATTTTTAACATACTTTCTAAAGGTTTTCAATGTAAAATGAGAGATATACCGTAAATAACTTCCTCTATCAATTCACAATTCTACTTTTTTTCGAATAAATATTATTATTTATAAGTGGATATGGTAACAACAATAATAATCATATTTATAAAGTGTTAATTATATTATAGTGTTTAATTTACTATAAATCGATCATTTTTTCAAAGTCAACATATATATATTAGAATATTAGGTTTTTTTATTATGTTAGCATTATTTAATTATTCCATTATTACAAATTTTTTCATATCAAGTATCAAAAATTTTTTGTCATAAACCAAGTCTCGATAAATTGATTTTGAATTAATTTAGTTCAAATTAAAACTTTTTTTAATTTAAAACTTCTAAATTATAAATCAAACTCTAAAATATCATTTTAAAACTATCAAGTTAAAAAATTATCAAAATAGTGTTTATTTCATTTAATTTAAAATTTTTATAAAACTATGAATTACTTTGTCATAAGTGAAATACGCTCCCCTATTTACGAATTTCTTATAACTTTTTGAACCAATGCTTGCGAATTTTTTAATACATGAAAACTAAATAAACTTCATAATCACTAATGCATAAATATTGAGTGAAACCTAATTTCAAGTTGCATTACTCATGTCATAGTTTGTTACAGTTTTAATTAATAGGTTACCTTGTTACAATTGTCTTCCCATAAATTCCTTAAGTTTACGCAGCCATTCCTAAATTCAGAACCGTTGTTTCTAATAATTAAAAGATATGTTCGGATAATTGGAATTATGATATCATTTTTAATTAGTCAAATTTGGCAGTTATTTGAAACAATATTTCAAACTATTTGATAATGATAATAGTTTTTTTTGTATGTGGATAAGTTCGAGAAATGAGTTTTTTATTACTGAATACATTGATTCTATAAGATCTAATATGTATTTTGGCTCACTCCAAAAGCTTTAGAGTTATATTTTCGGTTGGATAAATCTAAATTATCACCTTAAACCAATTGATATAAACTTTTGAAAAAATTTTCTATATATATGTATTGAAATATTATTAATATAAAAGAATCTGTAAATAATAGGCTGCCAATCCTAATTTCTTTAGTTCTCAGACTAAAAGCCTATAATTAATATCCAAACAGCAATATATATTTCAATAGTCAATATAAATAAATATGAGCAATTATTGAACTTCTCAATATTTAATCAATGATCACCGTATATAAATATTACCAAATATATATTATAATTGATTATAATAGATTTCCACTTTTGATAAATAATAATATTTCAAACTTAACTCTGTTATGCGTTGTTATCAATACCTAATTTGAGTACTATATTTCATAAAATGATTATATTTACCATTGTTTCATAGGATTTTAAATAGGACCAAAATTTATATTTATTAACATTAATAAGAACTCAATTTAGAAATATATTCATTATAAAAATGAATAATTATTGTTATAATAGAGAATATTTTATAAAATTTGGTGAAAATAATCTTTTAAAAAAATTTATTTGACAAATCTATTGATAATATTGCCTTACAATGAATTTTTTCAATTTATAGTGGATGAAATATTTATATTTAGTACTTATAAATGAATTTTCATCATTCTAATATTTTAGTTAATTATTAAAAATTTTTCCTATTTATTATTTCTGAATATATTAAGCTGCTAAATTACAGTTCGAACAAATAAATTTAATATAACTACTCATTGATTTTGCTTAATTGTTTTTTTGGATTTAAAAGAGTTAATAATCCCAATTACTTAATGATTTAAATTATTTTAAAAATATATTAAAATATTAACAAAATTCATTGTATTTCATTTTACAGTATATATTTTAATATAGTCAATTATTAAACATTAATTTTTCTATACTTAATCTCTTGAAAGAAGAGTTAGTATGAAAACATTATCTTATTTCTTTTAAAATTTATTTATTTATCAAGTATATATTAATAAATTATTAGACTTTTAGTTTTAATAAGATATTCAAATCAACAAATAGAGTTTGAAATAATTATAAAACTAATTATAGTTTAATTAAAATAAATGAACATATCTAGTTATATATATCATTGATTAATAAATTATAAAAGTTTTCTCAGATATATATAAATAATAACAGTTATTTATATCAATTCAACCAATTTAAAACTAACTATATATATTATTTTGATTAATATATAAAAAACAAATCTCATATCTTTTTATAATATTCATATATAGTTTAATGATATTTGTAAATATTTTTAAATTTTAGTAAAATTTTAAAATATAATATTACTCATCAATTATTGCTTATTATTAAAACCTATCTTTAGTAATTGAATAAAGCTTTTCTATTTTTAAATAAAATTAAATAAATACAGCTACTTAATTTTATTTATATATTATCAAATTATATAATTGTTATTATATCTTTATTTCAATAATTAAATATTCAGAATAATATTGAAAAATTAAATATTAAATATTAAATATTAAATATTAAATATTTTACAATATAACTAATTATAATGTAAAAAGTTCTCAGTTAATGAATAAAATTAATTTATTAAATAATGTTAAATAAATAATAATATTACATATATTTGATTATACCTTGATATTAAAACAGTTTTTAATATTTAAGGAGAAACTATTATAATTTAATGTCAATATAATATTTAATTAGAATTCATATAAAATTGTATCCCAAAAAATAAATTAAATCTTTTTTATTGAGATATCACTTAATATTTAATATATTATGTAAAATTTTTAGTAATTTTATAAACTTGATCAATTATATTATTTTTGACAATTGAGAATATAATAAATTTTTAATTATTTTCCAACATTTAATATATTTTTAAAAATTATTTTATTAAACATAAAACTATAAATTAACAACTGATATTGGTTTTGAAATATTGAAAATAAAAAAATTCTAATTTGAAGCAATATCAACATAATCCTTGTTAAAAAAATAAATTAATTATATAAAAACATACGTTAATTTAATAAAAAATAGATTTTTTATTTTGGAATAATATATCTAATTAAAATATAATAATATAAAAAACAATGGTTACTATAAATTCATATAAGAATTTCTAATTTATTTTTCAAAATATTGAATATATCAAAATATTCACATTACATGGATAAGTTTAAAGATTATGAGCCTTGTATTCATTTTTTTGATATGATTGTTAATAATAAAATGGTTTTATATAATAATATAGAGATCAAAATATTTTATAATAAATTGGATATCCAGCTGTTTGAATTTCAATTAAAGATTTAAAATTATAATTTAAAATAATCTTTGAATGAAAAATAATTATATAGCACTTTATTCAAATTTTGTTACAAGTATAATTAACTATCTTATATTTTAATTCTTATTGAATATAAGCAACTGTTTTAATATTGTTAATAATTTAAAATTTTCTTTGCCCTAAAATCACTTCAAACCAAAGTCTAAAATCCGACAGAAACGACATGATAGGATACTTAAACGTTGCCGGATGATTCTTCTCAACGAAATAATGGCCTATCCAGGCGGGAAAGTAGAAGACAATGGGCAATAGGGCAGAGTACCAGTATTCTCTAGTGTACCAGATATAGAAACTGAGGAGTACGAAAGCAGTAACGCCTACATAATGAAATCGACGGGTCAAGGGACGGGAGTGTTGGCCTAGGTAAAAATAGTAAAAGTCGTTCAGGGAATTATAATGGCCGCGATCAGCTACTTTTTCAAAGTTTTGGTTAATTAAAGTCATTTTAAAAGAAAGAATAAGGAATGCAGAATCGTTTTGTGAAAGTGTAATCTATGATATTTTTATACTCTGAGATTTATAAATGAAATAATTTTAACTTAATTATGATTTCACAATGATTTAGAAATTGATCAATTTCTTTATAATTCAGAAACTAAAAAGTCAAACTAAGATATTTTTAACATTGATTATATCTATATTGCGTAAAATTATCTATAAAATTAAATAAACTAAGTGTAATATTCTTATTATAAAACTGATGATATCGATTCAACAAATATTGATCTAAGTGTATTTTGACAATTATTAAAAACCACAATATAAATTATTTATATCATAACTATAACTATTATTTTAAAAAATTAAAATAATCTCAAAAATTGCACCTTTGACATATTATTTATTATATATTCTCTATTTTTTCAATTGATAATTCTTTGTATATATTTATATTTTTAAAATCAATCCCATAAAGTTTCATGAACAAATCTTTTCTATAAATTTTGCATATCTCCAAAATTTCCCATTTCCTACGACTTGTAAAATTCCCCTTAATATTTTAAGTAAATTTAAATATGTAAGGTTTTGTCCAAGTCCATAGCAATGTCCATTCCGAAGATCCAAAACTATATTCTTTACAGAATATAAGTTTGGTGAATTGGAATTGATAACTTTGACTCGTTTTCCACTCGGAATTTATCATTATTGATTGATATCACTTTTAGTGGTCAATTGATGCTATATTGTTGGTTGATTGATTCTGATATTAGAGTCATTAAATTTTTTATCATGATTGGAAACTAACATATTGGATTAATAATATTAAATAATCTAACTCTCACGTATAAATATACCTGTTATTTGATAATTTTACCTTTTTGAAAGCGGTTTATAGTGTCATACGAATTCTAATGAGCTTGTTTCAATATAATTAACAAAATCTAGAATGGCATGTAACTTTGAAAATGTTACTAGTTTTCAATTTTATTATTGAAAAGATATTGATAATTATCATTTATAAGTATATTGATTAAATGAATCCATTATTAAAGTTAAAATAACAGATCAAATGAGATAAACTCTAAGACAGCAAATTGATTAAATGCAAATAAGATTCGGTTTAAACTGTGTGAAAATTGAAAAAACCTTTTTACTAATTATCCACTAAAACATTAAATAATAATTAAACTTGATTCCCATAGTTTTTGTTGCTTAATTTTGTTTAAAAATTAATTCTTCCAATATTCACATACTTGCAAAAAAAAGTAATTATTAGTTAATAATGCAACATTCAAAATTTATTAACGATCCCATCCATGTAAATAAGACTGACAAATAGTTAATAGTCACATATTAACATTAGTATAACTTAGGAATATATCGAATTGGACAAGTACACCTTATCGATATTGGATACCGAAACGTTCCAAAGACTTAGAAATTTGCACCAATTGGGCTGTACTTATATGGTATTTCCAGGTGCGACTCATAAACGTTTTGAACATTCTATAGGTAATTCAACTCATTTCGATATTCCTATTTTCAATATTTAATATTTGTATTTAGGTGTATCGCACTTAGCCAATACTTTGGTTAACAAATTTAAAGTGAAGCAACCAGAACTAGATATAAATGAAAGGGATGTTCGTTGCGTAACTTTAGCTGGACTCTGTCACGATTTGGGACATGGACCATTTAGTCATTTGTTTGATAACGAATTTTTACCTAGGGTCAGGTAAGATAATACTAAACCACTGTAATTACAAGTTCAATGACCTATTGCATAAAAATTAGAAATGACTACTCCGAAAACGGTTGGACCCACGAAAAAGGATCCGAAGTATTACTCAATTATTTAATCGACGAGAATAATATTGATTTGCCAACTGACGACGTTAAATTTATCAATCAGCTTATTCAGGGTGCACCTCCATCCACTACTCAATATATGGAGAAAGGCTTCCTTTTCGATATTGTCGCCAACAAGCGAAATTCTCTGGATGTGGATAAGTGGGACTACATAATGAGAGATTGTTATAACGTTGGCGTGAAGTCGGGATATGATATTAAGAGGTATGTCAAATCTATGAATTTTTCTGGATATTTTATTTATAATATTTTAGATTAATCACTTTTTCAAAAGTTATTGATAATCAAATTTGTTACGATCAAAAGGAATCTTTTAATATTTATGAATTATTCCATACGAGATATAGTTTATTTAAGAGAGTTTACGGCCATCGAGTAAGTAAGTGATAGCGAATTGATTTTCAAATATTCATCTCAACTATATTTGTTATTTATAGCTAAAGCAGTTGACCAAATGGTTGTCGATGCATTGCTAAAAGCTGATCCCTATTTAAAGATTTCTGAAAGTGTCGACAATCCAGAAGAATATCAATATTTAACGGATTCTATATTAGATGAAATCAGTCGATCTAAAGCTCCTGTAAATACTTATCCTATTTTTATTGAATTTTGTCTTATATTGTGTTTTTAGGAATTAAAAGAATCCCAATCCATCATAAAGAGAGTTCGTCGACGTGAATTTTACAAGCTTGCAGAAGGTTTAAGCTTCATTGGCAAGCAGGCAGAGACTATTCGCAGGGAACAAATTACTGCTGAAACCATTGCTACCCACCAAAGCGTTAGTGAGTCGGGAATTAACTTATCTCCCGACGACATTGCAGTGTCTTGGACTGTGATGGGTTACTCCCCTCAAAGAAATCAAAATCCTATTAGTACTGTCAAACTTTATTCTAAACAAGAACCTAATCGTAATCAATATTTTATTGATTTTATCTAACAATACTAATCAGTCCTATAGAAGCTTCGAAATTCGAATTTTCACCAAGTTCCAACTTCTTACCGAGTCAATCCCATTGCGAAATTTGTTTAAGAGTATTTTCGAAAGACCCAGCCAATGTAAATTAATCCTTCACTTAATTTCCAGCATTTTTATTAACCAATCAATAGACGCACGCAGTGAAAATCGCCACTGGTAGACTACTTAAATCTCTGGGCATCAATCCCGAGCTCAACAATTCGATGTCATCACCAGGATTCGATTTTTTAAGTTAAAAATAATTCCATCAACTTAAATTTTATTTGTACTAATCTTTCCCCTATTTATTTTATCATATTACTCATATATTATTCTAATCAATTAGTTAAATGATTAATAAACTCCAGTTAAAAAACCGTTATGAATATATTGTATATTTCCGAAATTTATAATTTCAGTCATATTAATAGAATATTGAAAAAGAATTTTGAATATTTATATTAAGCAAATTGTAAATGAATTATAATTTTTGGTGATTTATTTAAAATAGATCCATTTAAGTTAATTTTACAAATTAATATAAAATTATTTATCATTCATTTTAATAATTTTATCTTCATAATTTAACTAACTTTTCATTGATCCAAAATATTTTGAACTGATAATTTTGAATACAAAAATCTGTCATGGGTCAGCGTGATAATACCTAAAACAGGGTATATTAGGAACATCTAAAGGTCTTCAAAACAACTCAAGGTAAATAAAACAATTACTACAGGACAAGAAGGTATAAGAGAACAGATTAGAATAGTTAATCCAGCTATTTTTGACATTTCCTTAAAAAAACCTAAGAACTAATAAATCAGTTTACTCAAAGCATAATACTTTATTTAGATTAATTAACTATTACAATGGTAATGTTACGTTTTCTTTTCCCTTCTGCAATGTTTAAGGAAGTTTCCATTGTAGTCCTCACAGACATCAGTATTGGGATTAGCATTTACCCTTTTATGTGTAATGGTTAGCTGGGGAGGAACTTGGTTAATTACAGGAGGTAGTCGTTGAATAATGCGCGTGTGCCTACTAATGAGTTGGAGAATTCTTATACATCAGTGCGATGACCTCGTGATGAATTCTTCAGCCCTTCATTGGCGGATCTTAGAGATCGTTGGCAAAATCATACAATATTTATATTGCATTAATTAATCCCACAAATTTAATCTGTTAATTATATGATATAAATATTTGTTTTACGAATAATACAATTCCAAATAATTGATTTTATTCTAGTATTTAACAAAAAAATATAATTAATTAATTTTTAATCTGAAGGATGAGTAATACAGGTTGGATAGTTGAAGATATAAAACCCAATACTAACCCAACGAAAATTAACAAGAATACAAAACAGCTAAAACCCAAATCAAAATCATCAAATTCTCAACCTAATACCAAACTCCAGAAGAAGAATAAGGAAAAGAAAAAGAAAATAGAGTTATTCAGTGCCGATTCCGAAAATGAAGAAGAATTTCAAATACGTAAAAAATCCGAAATTGTTCAAGTGGATAAAGACCAAGTGTTAAACTTGACTAGCTATGATACTATTGATAACGACCAAGAACAAGCCAAAAGCACCGAAAAATTGACAAAATCTCAAAAACGTAAATTAAATAAACAGAATCGTAACAAGAATAAACAAGTAAATGATGATGAGTGGATGACACTCAGTACCCAAGCACCTCCACCAATGCCCAAGCCTAAGAGTATTGCGGGTAAAGAAATTATGTGGCAATCTGTCGATGCTCACGATTTGGTTGACGATGGGATGGAAGACGGTTTGGAAGGGTTCTTAGGGCTTGAAGTTGCCGATGGGATTGACTGCAATTGGGAGGAGCATGAAGGAGTTGGTAAATTGTTGAAGTTTACCAGTGTGGGCAATGTGAAGAAAAGGAAGTTGGATGACGATATTGAGGATGTTTATGAGATGCCATTGAATGAGGAGGAGATGAAAGGTTTTATCCATGTAGATAGTTTTGTTGAAGAGGGCGGAGTAAATGATGAAGATGAGGAAGATAGTGAAGAGAACGATATTAATGAAAATAACGAAGTTGAAGAATCCGAAGAAGAGGATGAAGAGGATGAAAAAGATATTGAAGGGGAAGAAGAATCTGAAAATGAAGCAGATGAAGCACCCACATTAGTAAGCATTCCAGATGACGAATTAGAAGAAATCCAAGGTAGTTACTTTAATATTCAATTTAATAAAATATATACTAATCAGCATAATATTAGATAAATTAGGAGATTGGATTCACTACGAACTTCATAACAACATCATGAGAAGTTTACTCAAGCTCAATTTCTTAACACCAACCCAAGTGCAGAAGGATACTTTGATCAAATCGTTACATCAGAAGAGAGATATTGTAGCATCTGCCGAAACTGTAAATAGATATATTTTATAATTGTACATTTTATATTAATAAAATTTTTAGGGTTCTGGTAAAACCTTAGCATTTGGTCTCCCCATCCTCCAACGCATTGCCGAAGTTGATTTAACTGACCCTGACAACAAGAAAATTTATGGATTAATCTTAGCTCCCACCCGTGAATTAGCACTCCAAATCTCGCAACACTTGAAACAAGCTGGTCAATTCATTCCCAAATTCTATGTTGGAACAATTGTCGGAGGACTGAGTGCTCAGAAACAGAATCGTATCTTGACGAAAATACCACACATTTTGGTAGCTACGCCGGGACGTCTTTGGGATATGGTTAGTAATAACAACGACTATTTGAAGCACATTAGACAAACCGAATTCCTAGTGTTGGATGAAGCTGATAGAATGTTAGAGAAAGGAAGGTTCAAGGAAGTTCAGCAATTGTTGCCAATGTTGGATAAGCAAATTGACAATATGCCCAAACCCAAGAGTCGTCAAACATTCATTTTTTCAGCAACTTTACCTAACCAATCCAACCTTGGCTCCAGTAAAAAGTTGGATAAGAAATCGGATGAAATGGGGATTCAAGATTTACTCAAGAATATCAAGTTTAGAGACTCGAAACCTTTCTATCTCAATTTAACTAAGGACGATCAAGGTCTTGCCTCAAAATTGGTCGAAAGCCGTATTGATTGTTTACTCGCTGACAAGTTCTTGTACCTCTACTATTTACTCTTGCGCTATCCTGGAAGAACCATCTGTTTCGTCAATTCTATCGACACCATCCGTCGTTTGATTCCTCAGTTGGAATTATTGGGTGTTAAAGCTTATCCTTTACATGCTCAAATGCAACAAAAGCAACGTCTTAAGAATGTCGACAGATTCAAGACTTTAAGCAATGTTGTATTAGTTGCTAGTGATGTAGCCGCTCGCGGTTTAGATATTCCTCTTGTAGATCATGTCATCCACTACCAGCTCCCACGCACTGTCGATCTCTACATTCACAGATCAGGACGTACTGCTCGTGGATCTGAATCCGGTATCAGTATCATGCTTTGCTGCCCTGAAGAATTCAAATTCTACACAATGGTATGTCGTCATCTCCAGAAGGAGCGAATCGACCATTTCGACGTCGACAATCTCCTCATCAAGAAGCTCAAGCCTAGAATTGCACTCGCCCAAGATATCGACCAACTCGTGCACAAAGGCCGCAAAGAAAAGGCCAATCGCAATTGGATCGAGCAGCAGGCCCAAAAGATGGATATCCTCGTTGACGAAGACTTTGTCGGCAAAGTCAAGAAATCCAGTGATCATCAAGAACAAGACGCCCAAACCCAGCGAAAAATCCAAAAACTCAAAGACCAGCTCTCCAAACTGTTAAATGAAAAGATCGTTGAAATTGGCCAGAGTACCAAGTATTTGACGAAGTTTTATGGACCCAATGCCGATTTGGTCCAGAACTTGAATTTAAAAGACAGTATGACAGCTTTCAATGAGGATGATAAGCGATCAGCCCTCAAAGATGCTAAAAAAAGAAAGTTGAAGAAATAGACTTTAATAGATTATAGATTGAATTTTTTAGTAATAAATTAATTTAATTTTTTTAATTAAATCTTTATTCTGATTATTTTGACTTAATTACAGTTTTTTAATTTTATTCCATATTTGAAACAATTTTGAAATAATTCTAAATATTTGAATGAATAACAAATAAAATTAAAATATATTCCAGTTAATTAACTCAACTTTACAATTATAAACATAATATATTCAACTGAATATAATTTCAAATTCAATATATTAAACTAATCAAAAATATTATATATTATTAAGTACAGATGAATTTCTTTAAATTGATTTTGATAATTCAAAAAGTGTGGCATTCTGTAAATAAGGCACCCCCATAATTTTAGTATTGTTCAATTGGATTTAATCTATTTTGAATTAATTCCTAATATTCACTATATTCAATTCAAACAATATTCAAAATGAAATTACAGTATTGAAAATAATTAAGTTTGACTTAAGAAATGTTAATCTTTTATTAATATATTGTTTGATATTCAATTATACTATATAGTGTATGCAAATTCATTTCAACCAAATTATATTTATATATGTTATATTTAGTGTATAATAATTAAAATAATTAATAGCAATATTTTTCAATATTCAATATCCATTGAATATATACTATATCAATTTATAATATATTATCTGAGGAAATGATAATAAAAATATATATAAGCAATTTTAAGATATGATTTTAAATATCAGACAATATATTAAATTAATGATTAATTTTTTATATTTTATATAAATTCCAAAAAATAATGATTTATTAGGTAATTTTAAAATGTAAATAATATTATTAAGAGTATATATATATATTATGTGTGATATAATTTGACATGTTTAAGTTTCATTAAAATATATTAAATTATTATATAGTCCTTTGATTTTAGATCATATATTAATATATATTTAAACTAAATATAAAATTTACAAAAATTAATAGGAAAATTAAATGATTCTAATTTATTCCATTTAGCTAATAAAGTATCAAAGCAAAGTATTAATAAGAAATCACTAAATATATTAAACAATATAAAAATATTCATTTTGACATATGCCATTTATTATAAAGATTATTATTTTTGATAATATTTGAAATTATCATTGAATTAAATTTTATCAATTATCTTTTTATATTTACACTATCTATAAAATTAAGTGTTGTGTTGATTTGATTATTGTTTGAAATATTTTTAAATAATAATATTAGTATAGAAATTAAAAAATGGTAAATTTTTTAATTTCTGATCTTTCAAACATATTATACATTTTGAAAAATTATATATATATATATAAAATATATAGGAAAATAAATATTTTCAAACTATATATATATTTAATTTTTATTATTTTTTTTTATTAAAATATTTTGATTTTAAATTTACACTTAAATTTAATCATATTTAAATTAGATTATAAATATCAAAAGGTTTTTATTTTTGTATCTTTAAAACTTAACTATAAACCCTTTAAAATTATTTAAAGCTTATAAATAACTTATTATAATAATATTTTATTTAAAACTACTATATATCACTAGATTTGTGATTTTAAAGCTAAAAAGAATATTATTTAAAATTTACTAAAATCTAAAAGATTAATTTCTATTGTTATTCTTTTACTTATTAATAAAATAAGAAAATATATTAAGAAATATCTTTTTATTTCTATTAAAGGATTATTAAAGTAATTTAATATTAATTATATAAGCATGCTATATTTACTTAAGTTTAAACTTAAATTAATTAATAAAAATATAAAATAGATACTTTATAATTTAACAAAAGCTTAAAAAAAACTAGAGTAGTTATAGCTAAATTAAACTTATTAAGATATAATTAAAAAAAAGGTTTTTACAATAAATACTTATAATTAATAAATTTTAGATTTTTTTATATAATTCTTTATCTAAAACAAAATAAAATGTTGGGTTAAGTTAACTTAATTTTTTTTACAAATTCTAATGAATAAATACTTTAAATATAAGTGAATGTTAATTATTGTAATAGATTATAATGGTATATGTTTTTTTATTTAATACCTCAAGGAAAATTAATTAATAATAAGTTATATATTATTTTTTTTAAATAAAACAATTTCTAAATAATATTCTCAATATAAATTAAAAACACTTATTATTTTGTATAATAGTTATAAAATACATAAAACTAAAGCTATAAAAGATTTTTTATATAAAAAAATTAGAGGGAGTTATTATATCTAATATATTCACTTGATTATAACCTAAGTGATTATAATTATTTTAGATAATTAAAAAAACAACTTACAAGAAAAAAAAATTCCTGTAAACAAATTAAATTAGTTTGTAAAACATTAAATTTCAGTTTTTAATAAAAAGAACTGTTTTTTAAATATTAGAAACTTACCAAAAGTATAGAAAAGAGTTATTAATAATAAAAAAAGCTATTAATTTTATATTATTCATTAATTTTTTTATATTATTTATTAATTTATTTGTTTAATTTCAATTTTAAAATTGTGCCATTACTTAATTTCTACACTAATATTTATATTTCTACTAATAATTATTTGATCAATAAATTTAACAACTATAATTATTAAAATTATTAATATATTTTTATTACTAATAATATTATATGGATCAATAAATTATGAATATCAGAAGTTTGATAATATATCTAATTTATTTGTAAATATTAACTACTTTGTAAACTTTTTTCTATTTATATAAAACATTTGAATATATTAAGCTATCAATCAATAATGATTGGCTAATCTTTTATGAAAATAGTAATAAACTTATCTTCAAATTATGCTTTAATTGATGATTAAGTAATTATTCCATTAAATAAAGTAGTTTGTAATCAAAAAAAATATCAATTTTGATATAAAAATCAATTTTAATCATTAATTCATATTGGTAGTACTACCTCTGTTCCAAAATATCTAGAGAATTCATTTGAGGAATTTGGGATTAATAAATTCTAAAGTATTGAAATAAAAGTTACCTGTACCTCATTTATATAATAATCATATTATTAAAAACAAAACACCATAAAGTGTAAACCAACTAATCCATTTTTAAATATAAAAATATTGATTAAAATTAGAAATTTCAAACTTTTCAATTATAAATCTCCAAGCATTTTGAAAGAGAGGTAGTATTTAATAAATCTATCAAATTTAACAATAAAATGTAATATAATCTATAATTCTCAATCTATAAGCAATAAAATATAAATTGTAATTTTAACTGAATTAAAAAGTTGAATACTACAAATTAAAAAAACTAGTAAAAAATAAAGCACAGCACAAAATAATAAATAACTATTTATTATAAAAATACTAATCAACTTCCAAATTGATAGATTGTCCGAATTTACCGTATAAAACCTTCTTTAATTCGTCCATTTTAGCTTTAATAGAGTCGATTTGTTCGATTTTTTCATTTAATTTGGATTTCGCTATTTCCAATCGATTTTCAATCTTTTCCCTAGCTTCTTCTACTTTGAGTTCGATAAAAATATCGTTAAATTGATATCTATACATCGAAGAAATGAAGGTTATTTAGTAGTGATGATATTTAGGTTAGGTTTGGTTTTACTTGATTAACTCGTCTTCGTCAAGTAATTCAGTTTCCATTAAAAATTCTTCAATACCTTCAATTTCAGTCTAATGAAATAAATTATAAATAAGGTTGTAAATGTTAATAATATCAAAATATTTATACTTCTAAAGCTTTCTTCTCATCTTCCAATTCCGTTGACTTAATATTTAATAAACTAAACTGGTTAATTTTATCTTGATCTTGTTGAGTTACTTGAACTTCACTCTCTTGTTCTCTTTCAATCTAATAAATTATTGAATTAATATATTACATTACCATGTTAATTGATTTGATATTAATTACTAATTTCATTTTTTAATATATATAATATGGATGATTTATTCGATGAATTGTTAAAGATAAACAATGAGTATTCTTACATTTAGCCAATGAATTGATGTCACCAAATATTATGGGTGAATTTTCAAATATCCCATAATAACTGAAATTTAATAATCCTCCTTAAATATTCTTTTTCTCTTGTCCAATAGTATTTTTAACCTTTTCCAGTTATTAAATTAATATCAATTAAAGATTTTTTGATAAATTTGTATTATTTATTAGTCAAAATGATATGAGTGAATTAATATAAATCCTTATTTGAGTAAAAGGAAGAGGTTAGAATAATACTTCTTATGGCGTTTGATGCTGCTGCTTTGTTATTTCAGCTAATATTTCTATTATTAACATCTCACTGAAATAACTTGGAGTGTGAATATTTTATCATTATCGTTGAAATTTTATACTTTATTAAGAACTTAAATCAAAATAAATATTTTAAGATCAAAATTCGTTATTTTGATCAAAAAAATATTAATTTGCTTCGAATATTTTTGCCTTGTTGCAAAATATTCTGTTCAATTTAAATTTTTATTTCAATACTACTCTTAAATAATATCCAAAATTATTCTATAATCTGTATTAATTAAACTAGGAAATATTATTAAAATTCGTATTATGAATGCTTGTTTTAGAATACCTTTTTAAACACTCTAAGTTATTGAATATTCCATATTAAATTTTTTGACTTGAATTGTTGAAATAAATTTAATATTTAAATTACCCTCATATAATATTTATTTTGGTCAAGACAGTTGATTTTGAAGAACAATAATACTACAAATCCCACTTATTATAAATCTCAATTATATTTATTGGATCCTACACTAATAACAATCTTAATTCTTACTTTATGTGTCTAATCAAAGATATCATATCAAACATCGATCAATTTTAATTTATATTGATATAATATGTGGATCAAATTTGATTTTGTTGCTATAATATGCAAATTTATTAACTTAAATTTAATAGAATTCACTAAAATTATATAATTGAATATAAGTTGATGAAAAAGTAAATAATTTTTTAATTTTTTAATTTTTTACCAAAATAATGAGAATATAAACGCTATAATAGCAAAAGATTTGTCTAGTATAGTAAAATTTTTAAATTAAACTTGTAGGACTAATTGGATAAGGAAAGTTGAGGTTCCACATTAGTTTTTAGTCATGGTTGAATTTATTAATAATCATTAATAATAGTTTGAAATCTTATAAATAAAATAGAAATTCAAAATCTATTAGGTATTTATTAATGCTTAATAGCAAGGCTTCTAATTAGTATCTAATAGAGTATATCAATTTTTTTTCATTTTTAGCTCATTATAAAATATAATAAAAAATTTCAAGTTAAAAAATGATGATGTAAATTTAAAAACAACCTAGATTCTTCTATACATAACATCTAATTGGTCAAACAAAAAGGCAACCAATTATTATGCGAAAAATTTATCTCACATTTAATTATGACAAAGCAAATAAAAAATTTTTCGTATATATTCAAGCAAAATTCTCATTTTACCATTTTTTAAGTTTAATAATTATTAAAACCCCATCTTACTTACCACTTCACCCTTTTTTAATTATTAAATTTTTAAAGTATTATTAAAAATGTCGGCTCCTGGAGATCGTCGTAATGTTGGTAAAGGTACAAGCAATTTTAAAATTGATGAATTTCGTCGTAGAAGAGATGAAGCTCAAGTCGAATTGAGACGCGTTCAAAGAGATGAAAATAATGTTAAGAGAAGAGAAATCAAACCCGAGATGTATGATGCTGAAGATGATAGTGAAGATGAATATGAAATTTCTAGTGAGGTATATCTAACTCTATTTTGAGATTCTTATATTTGAACAAATTTACTCATATTTGTTTATTTTTTTAGGTTAACAAAATCATTCCCGAATTGGTCAATTCTTTATACTCTCCCAAACCTGAACAAGTTTTAGACGCTGCTACTAGATTCCGTCAATTATTATCTAAAGAAAAGAATCCTCCAATTGATGAAGTTATTCGCGCTAATGTAGTTCCTAGATTTGTTGAACTTTTAACTTTTGAAAATGAAATGATTCAGGTAAATTGTTTTTTTGTTTAATTTATTTTTCCAATTTATACTGATTACAGATTTTTAGTTTGAAGCTGCTTGGGCTTTGACTAATATTGCTTCCGGTACTTCCGCACAAACTAAAGTTGTTATCGATTCTGGCGCTGTTCCTCGCTTTATTGAATTACTTTCTAGCCCCACACCTGATGTTCGTGAACAATCTGTTTGGGCACTTGGTAATATTGCTGGTGATAGTCCTGCTTGCCGTGATTTGGTATTGAGAGAAGGTGCTTTAGCTCCTCTCCTCGCTATTTTCTCTGAAAGTGGTACCAAAGCCAGTATGATTCAAAACGCTATTTGGACTCTTTCTAACTTCTGTCGTGGTAAGAACCCTCAACCTCAATGGAGTGCTATTGCTCCTGCTGTCCCTGTTTTGGCTAAGGTCATCTATTCCTTCGATGAAAAGATTGTCATTGATGCTTGTTGGGGGTTATCCTACTTGACAGACGGAAACAACGAAAAGATTCAAGCTGTCATTGAAACTGGTGTATGCCGTCGTTTGGTTGAACTTTTAATGAGTCCTAATACCGCTGTTCAAACTCCCGCTCTTCGTACTATTGGTAATATTGTCACCGGTGATGATATGCAAACCCAAGTTGTCATTAACTGTGGCGCTCTTCATGCTCTTCATACTTTATTCAATAGCCCTAAGGAAGGTATTCGTAAGGAAGCTTGCTGGACTATTTCCAACATCACTGCTGGTAACAACTCCCAAATCCAATCTGTCATTGATGCTGGTATCATCCCCTCTCTCGTTAAAATTCTTCAAGATGGTGAATTTAAAACCAAGAAGGAAGCTTGCTGGGCCATTTCTAACGCCACCTCTGGTGCTTTAACCCGCCCTGATCAAATTCAATACCTCGCTGAATGTGGTTGTATTCCTCCTCTCTGTGAACTTTTGACTTGTGGTGACAACAAGATTATCCAAGTTGCTTTAGATGGTCTCGAAAACATGCTTAAGGTTGGTGAACACAATCGTATGATGACTAACAATATCAATGTTTACGCCATTTTAATTGAAGAATGTGGTGGTATGGATAAAATCAACAATCTTCAAATGCACGAAAATATGGACATCTACAGAAAGGCTTATAACATTGTTGATAAGTATTTCGGCGATGATCAAGATGAAGATACTGGTCTTGCTCCTGATGTCAATATGGAAACTGGTGAGTATACTTTCGACACCAACTACCAAGCTCCTCAAGGTGGTTATCAATTCAACTAAGTTGCCATATCAAATATCATTTATTGAACTTAAATTTTGATTTGTTCATTTAAATCTAAATTTAAGCCATTACCTGAAATTAATCTAGGATTCCCGATTTCATTGCTAGTGTTCTTAATTACTTAAGTACTGCCCCTGCATTAAGCTCATATATTGTATATCAAATTCAAAAATCTACCACAATCCGAAATATATAATATCTCCCATATGAATCTCCCCAGTCTTATATATTTCATCTAAAATATAATACTTTTTTATTTCCAATTATATTCTATCATCCCCGAATCCTCAGATTAAAATTCTCTAATCCTAAAAAATTCACTATATCATCTCCCTATTTAAAATCCCTTTAATCAATTGTATAATTATAAAAATTTTAAGTTAAAATTGAATGAATTCTTTAACTTGTTGATATTGTTATAATCTCGATATATTTTTCGATATAACTTGTATTAGTATATTTTACACATTTAATAGATTTAAAAACTTCAAATCTATAGAGATAATCTATATCTAATCTTATATTTTCATCATAATATTGATATCATCACTATATAATTTCAATCTTTTGAATAAATCTTATATTTTGTTTGAAGTATTTAAATATATGCAATTTTTCAAATTATTTTCTGTATTATACAAAATGAATCTTTAAGTTGAAATATATATATATATATATATTAAATTATAATTAAAAAATCTCTATTTCTATATCAAAAAGAATAACCTTTTATGATACTTGTCATATTCTTGCCTAAATAACAGATATAATACTACTTACATTCATAAACTATGATGCATTTTCAAATAACTCAAAACGCTAAGAGTAAATCACAAAGTAGAATATATTAAATGAACTATTGATTTTATATTAATTTTAATATATGTATATCTATTTTATTAAAAAATATTCAGTATATTATTAATGATCAAATTAATATAAAATTATTGTTAATTTTATTTAACTCTCAAAGTTTATAATATGCGAATTAAATAGGATCAGAGAAATTTTGCATAAAAAAGAGTTTATTATCTTTGAATGAAGAATAATTTAATTATGTTAAATTTGAATTGAATAATATTATAGTAACTATAATGATTATTTTAATAAAATATTTTTTATGCTTTAATTTTTTTAAAAGTCTAATTGATAAGAATATTATAATCAATTGAGGAATTGAAACAAAACCTATCCAATATAGTATCCAGCATCTTGATTATTATTTATTTAATTTTAAAAGTTAAAATGTATTAAATATGTTATATATAGACTTTGTTCAAAAAATATTTTAATAATTTAATTTAAAATATTATAATTTAGGATTAAATAAGATAAATTAAACAAATTTTAAATATAATGAATAATATTTCAATATAATTAAAAAAAAATAGAATGATATGAAACAATTTAACTAATTTTTTTGTTAAACTATTATATAAATTGTATTTTATACTTAAAGTTTCTGTTGATAAAACATTAAAAAACATTCTAATATAAAATTAAAATTATTAGTTGTAGTAAATATTTATATATAAATATAAAGTGAAATTAATCTCTTAATAAATAAATTTTAATTATATAGATGTTGGAAATATAATCTAAAGAATAAATCATATTCAATATATAATACTTTTTATACTTTAATGATCATGATTAAAATAAAAATTAGAAAAATTAAAATCCATATATGATACTACTAATTGGGTATTATAAAAACCAATATTTCAATCCATTTCATTTCCAAATATTTTTCAAAATTTCTTATTATTACCATATTTTCATTTTATACATTTTGATTAATTGTAATTCGATGATACTTAATTATATTAATTAAATAAAAATACAAAACTTAAGCAATATTTAATATTAATCATATATATGTATATATATATACATATATATTAATTTACTGAAGGTTTTAAACAAAATTAAAATATTTTTTATATTAAAGAGTAAATTTTTTGAGATTGATAAATTAATTTAATTAATTATTTTAATTTTCAACAAAGTATTATATTAACCAATTATATTCAGTTTCCTTGAAACCATATAATTTTTTAGTTTTAAACTGAGAGTAATATTAAAAAATATATGAATATTTTATATTATAGATTAATTTTTATTTTTAATTGATGATAAATTAATTTCAATAATATTTATATATAATATAAAAAACCTAATTAAGTTTTGTTTTCTTATGAATATTTGGCGATTTAGTAGATTATTCAACAAATACATGAGTAATTCTGAATGTGCGACTAAATATTGTTGAATTCGGGCCTAGCTTGTAACACTGACGGAATAAGTTAAAAATCAAATATATTTAATCAATTAAATTTTAATGATCAATTAGTATTAATTTAAGAATTAGTTAATGGTATCTTTAGTACATCATAAGTTATCTTAATTTGATCAATTTGATATAATTATATGTTTCATAAATTTAGAAAAAAAAGTTAAAATAGCTAATATTTATAAATAAAATGAATATATTATTAATTAATCTTTGATGAGTAATCTATTAAATTTTATAAAATCATTGGTAAAAAAATATCAGCGAAATATATTTAAAATATTAGTTCTTTTCTCAAAATCCACTAATATCTCTCAATATGATATCTCAAATTTAGTATAAACTATCTTATAGTCATTTTCTCCTCTCAATTATTTGTAATACTATTCTATCTTTATTGTACCATTTATTTGAAGATTGTGAAATTTAATTAACTATTTTTTATAATTTAATAATATCCTATTAAAATTTAAAATTTATATAAAATGAATTTTTTTTAAATAATTAAAATAAAATTTTAAACAAATTAATTTTAATTTTTATAAAAGTATATATCTTGCTTTATTAGATGATTTAATTTAAAGTTTGAAATTTAGCTATATTTTTTTGCTAAAGATTATAATTCAATAATTTATTAAAATAAACTGTTTAAAATATATAATATCATAAATTTTATTGATTAAAATATAAAATTGTATTTAAAGTTTAAATGTTTCAATATCCTAAAAAACTATTCATTAGAATCACAAGGTGGTAGTGAAGGTGATAACTCTTTACCTTTATGCTCACCGAATAAATTTAAGTGTTTCGAATGTTTGGGTTCATCGCTAGACCATAAATGATGCTTTGATTTGTGATCGCGGTTATACTCGTAGTCTGCTCTCAATTTTCTAGAAGGTCTTAACTTGGTATAAGACTCTTTTTTTTCATGCTCCAGCTCACTTTTAGAATCCGAATCATATTTATTCCACCAACCTGCTTTAACTGGCTTCTCAGCTTTCAAATTATAAGAGGACTTTTTCATTTGTGTGTAACGTTTATAGAAGTCATTATTCCAAGAATAAAACTCACTAGGCTTTTCAGCTTTCAATTTATGTGGAGGTAATTGGTCATATGTTGGATCTGTGAGTTCATCATCATATTCAGAATCTTCATCAATGTATTCCTCATCAGACCAACTATCACTTTCATACTCTTCAAGCGGATCATACATTTCCTTTTCTAGGGACTTGTGCTTTTTAAGATAATGATCCAAAATTTCCCGAGTACTCCAACTGGGATCTTCACCAACATAATCCGAGTTACTGATCGCCTTTTTGATCCAATAATCAATAGCGGCTTGTCTTTCCTTCTGTTTTCTCTCGTTTTGGGTCTCTTCAGCTCTTAAATGATCTGAGTACCACCCAGATTTGAATTTTTCCTTAATTTTGTTAGTTAAAAAACTCCTAGTGGGATCGGGATTATTAGCTCTCAATTTATGAGAGGATGGCTCGTGAGCTTGACCAGAATGTTCTGAATGCTTAACATTATTAATGAATTTGTTAATTTCATCATCGATTTTAGCATGATGCTGCTCTTTTTCTCCTGCTCTCAATTTCTTTGAGGATGATCCATGAGTTTGATCAGAGTGTCCTTCAGATTGGTGGCGTGATGTATGTTTTGAAAATTCTTCCATTAAGTCGCTAAACAAACTTTCAATGTTTTTGCCATTTTGAGGGTTTTGTTCTTCAGTTAACTCAGCTCTCAACTCTTGCAAAAATCCTCCTTTAGTTTGTGATTTTTCTTCTTTACTAGTCTCGCGTTCACCTTTAGAATGCAAGTTTTCTTTATTGGAATTATGTCCATGGTTGGGTTCCGAAGCAACTGAATCATTCTTTGGAGGTCCAGCAGATTGATGATCAAACGAGTTGACAAATTCACTTACTGCCCTAAGGAAATGCTTACTGCTACTCTCCTCGTTGGGACCGGTTGGAGCTCCAAATACAGCGGAGATAACAATACAACTAATTAACCAATTTAAAGATTTCATATTGAAATTAGTAAAAAATAGCTTTATTTATTTTTGATTTTATAACTGATGCAGCTATATATAATAACATCAGGTCCATAATAATTAATATTTACATGTTTGGAAATATAATCTGCGAAATAACTTCTAATTTCGCGAGTATAATCCATTTTAAATCATTTTTTAAATTGAATTTAGATTTGGAATTAATTTAAATCATTATCAACCATAATATATCATTTGAAATATTACTGGTTTGTTAATATATTTTATTTATTAGAATAAAATAGTTATATAATTTCTGGAGTGAAATTGTTAAAGGACTATAATAGAAAAACTATTCAACTTTTAAAGTTATCTTCTTTTATTAGTGAATTTTATTTGAAATATAAAAATATTATTGCATCTTAAATTCTAATTTATCCTAATTTAATATATACTTTTATATTAATTTAACTTATGCTATTTAACCAATTATATGTATTTCTGAGCTATTAACTCATCATATATCTGATGTTCTGAGTAAAATATCAACTAATATGATGCACGACTTGAGTCGAAGATTGTAGAAATAAAATTATTATAATTTATACAATCAATAATATTCATTTTTTACTGAAGCTTTAAATAGTTTAATATTTATTAATTTAATATAAAAAACAAACTATTATATATATAATTGAAGATTAAATTGTATAAAAAAATTCTTAAAAAATTTTCTAATTATAAATATTAGATCAATAAAATGTTTTCTAGACAATAACTCTACCGAATAAGCTTTAATCAGGATTATTGACAATATTAATTAGAGCATAATGAATCAATGTAGAAATAATATATTTTCCCACAATTACATAAAGTTTTTAATAATTACAACATTATTTTGTTACAAATTCCATCTTTTCAAAAGTTTTAAACAATGATTGAATTAATAATTTAAATTAATTACACGATCGGATACCTTAATATTATAATTTATATCAAATTTTTAATTCAAATTGTATACAATAATACTCCTAAACATTAAACAGTAGCTGATATGCCAATATTATTCATTAGCAAATTTTAATATATTCAATATTTCAAACTACAGTAAAGGTTATAAACAATTATACAACGAAACACTTAAGTTGAATGCTGAATAATAAGAATAATTTTGACAATTAATACGATAAAATTACAAATATATAAGATCATATAATTTTGATTCGATCATTAAAATTATTATTCCCTGTAGTATGGTTTTGTTGAATGAATGAGTGAGTAACGGTGAGGATCAGCACCTTATTAGCAATATTTTCAAAACTGAATATATTGATTAAATGTTCAATTGTTACCAAAATATAATATTAAATAATTTCAACTTTTTTAATTCAAGTGATTTAACAACTTTAATTTATAAGATGATCACATTAAAATTAAGATCTGTAAAATAATCTTTTGGTAAAATCGCAGCTAATTGAATCAAATTCATTCCATTTCGGGCTCTGTAGAAACATTAAAATTTTATAAATATTGATTTTAATGATAATTGTATATAATATAATATTATCTGCATGTAAACTAATTTGAAGTAATATCAACTGTATTAAAATCTTATGAGATGAATACACTCCAATCAAAATTGAGATGTTTTATATATTATGACATAAAATTAATTAAATATGTTATTCAGATCTTATAACTCAAAATTTAATATATTATTTTTTGTATCATTTTCTCTATAATTTTTTTCAGTTTTAATTATTAATAAATATAATAACTTTATTATTTAAGGCTCATATAAAAATCAATGATAGATATAAAAACACATATAGTGAAATATATAGTTTAAATAAAATTCTAGCATAACAATTTATTGTACAATGGTATTAATATAGTTAATATATAATTTAAGCCTAAATTCAACTTCAGTTTTTTAATATCTACTAATTCCAATACAGGTTTTAATAACTATATGAAATTTAGTTTAATAAAGTTAATGTCATGAAAATACTTTTAACCATTAATGTTGTTGTGTATAAGTCATAAAATAAGGCATATTCTTATTAATAGATGATGCTTTAGTAGGTGCAGCTAGCATTTTAGCTGAATTTTCTATAATATAAATATATATTTTTTGAAGGATAATAAAAACTCTTTTAATTTGATATTTATTTTTATAATCCATTTATAATCAAATTTAATAAAATTATTTGAAAAAATAATATTTAATAACATTAATTCTAATATCAAATCTTATTATCTTAAAACCTATGGAGTTATAAACAATAGAGTTTTACAACAGATATAGAATAATATATAAGCCCAATTCAAATATTTCTCTAAAAATTTCATAGATAACAACTTTTTAGTTATTTTAATTATCTAAGTGATAATTCAAATACAAATTTTTAAATTTTTCAATATTTATTTTTAAATAATAAGAATTGAAAACTTTCTGATCTATAATTATTAATAATTAATATATCATAAGATGGAAAATATTTTGTAAAAAATATCTACAGAATTTTAAAATTATATTATATAAAATTAATATAATATATAGTTGTTATTTTATTTCTAAAATCAAATATATCTAATTTTATTAATCAAATTAAGTTTATATTAAAATTGAGAATATTTTTCTAGGAATTTTACAAACTGTATAAAATAATATTATTAGTAATACTTTCTTATTACTATAAGAACTATAATATATAATAATTATATAATAACTTTTATAATTCAGTTTTTAAATTTTTAGTATTAATTTTTATAAGAATTTATTATTAAATAATTCAATTTAATTAAAATAATTTTATGTCTGAAAAACAAAATAATTTGAAATATTTAAAATAAAATGCAAAAAAAATGAATAAGTATTAATTTGTATTTTTTACTACTTATATCCAGTTTTTAAGTAAAAGAAACTTAAATAATATTCTTTTTATATAATCAAGTTTATATTTGATTTTAATTTTAATAAAAATAGATCATGTCAAATATTTTTTATTATATAATATTTAATTATAAATTAAATATTTTAAGAAATTAAAATTTTTAGGTTCATATCAAATACCAAGAAGGTAAATTTTTTCAAAAGGTATTCCTTATTAACAGTTTCATTATTTGGACAAGTTAGACTTGTTAAGCATTATCTTTGATTTTATAACTTATGCATAATTATTAAATAATCATCAGATTGAAATTTAAAATATAATCAGAATTTACAATTTGGATTATGTCATATATTCATAATTTATTTGTAATTATTGCTTTTTATAAAAAGTATTGGCGCGGATCGGAAGTCCGCTCGCCATTCAACTTTAACCGTCCGTCATGACTCCTGATCTAATCCACTCATAAATATTAGAAACAATCCTTGCTTAATGACAAATTCCAGATTATAACAGAAATTGAAGTTTCAACACATTAGCAAAGGATTAGTCACACTATAAAATAGTCACTGGTCACCTATTTGCTTGGCGATCATCTCGATCATGGCCAAGTGCTACATCTTGATATTTTAATAAAACCCTTTAAAGTATTTCGTTAGTCGTCCTTGGCCTGTTTTATCGGATCTATGAGATTCTTATTTCAAATCTACTTTCTAGAAGAGCTGTAATATACAATTTGATATATTTATTTTGTATTTAATCTTCACTAAAATTTAAATATTAAAAAATTGAAAAATACATTGAAATAAATTTATGTTATTTGTAAACAGAAAAGTTAAACAGGTCAATTGCCCAATATACTCAAAATAGGAGATTAATTTTAATCAATGTTATTACTTATAGTTATTTGATGGAGAGATATATATATTTATAATAAATGATCCAATATTATAACAGTATATACCAAAATAAAATTATTCAAATTCCAGCATCGCTCTGCTAGCTACTTCAAAATAATCTACTTATCAGAGCATCAATTCAACTAGAAGATGCATTCTGAGATGAATGACTCATCTAATTTGTTGAATTTACAGGATTACTTTAAAATTAAAGCTATTAAATATTATGATATGAAATAATTGCAACAAAATATTCAAAGGTAATATCATGGTTTAAAGATGATAACAAATTTGTTATATAATTAAAATTAATAGAGCAATTAGCAATATAAAATGAAATAGATGATATTGGGGTAGAGTATTAGATTAATATAAACAATGATTTCAGCTTTAATTATCTAAACTTGAGGGAATTATTTTCCACTAGAATATAAATCAAAGTAATAATATTAAATTATTACAAAATAAACATATTTCATTATTTAAAAATTTTTAATAATTTTATATTGATTAATTCATTTTAATTAAAATTTTGAATTAATTATATACTGTTTTAATTTTATAGTTTTTCCATAATAAATTAAAATTGAATTATTAAATTTTATTGAAATATTATATAAGTGTAATAAAATATTGAAAAAAATTCATTAGAACACAAGGTAGTAATGTAGGTGATAATCCTTTATGTTCGCCGAATAAATTGAAGTAATTTGAATTTTTGAATTCATCTTTAGACAAGGAATCATGCATTGATTTGTGATCGCGGTCAGATTCGTAGTCTTCTTTGAATGCTTCAGAAGATTATAGCTTGATTTTAGGCCCTTTTCCTTGGTGGTACAGTTCATTTTAGAATTAAATAATCTGTATTCCACTAATGTGCATGAATTAATCTCTGCTCTCAACTTATGTGAAGATTATCCCATTTCTTTTGGATATTAATTCAACTTTTCCAACTATTTCTTAAAGACTTTACATCATAGTTATCAATTTGAATGAAGATAATTTTTGGCTATTTTTGATTGAATCACTTTGAGAATTGTGGGTACTTACCAGTTTCTTATTTTTATGATCCTTTAAAACACCTGCCTAAAAATAATTCACAACAAAATCTGACACTTTAATCAAGCTTGTGGTATGTTATTAATTTCAAAATCTTCATCAGTGTATTTTTAATTAGGAAAACCTTTACATTTATACAATTCAAATGAATCCGCCATCTCAATTCAATGGGACTTATGAAATTTACTATTTTACATCCAATTCTTTGGAAACAGGCCAACCGGAACCAATATCAATATTGTTTAAGTTAATAATTGCTTTTTTATCTAAGAATCATTTTCAAAATAACTTTTATTGTGTTTAATTTTATATTTGGGCATATTAAATCTTCATTTTTTTAAGATCTACTAAATTATGATTTTTTATTATAATTCTTTTTAAGCCATTATTTTGAAAATTTATAATTAATACTAAATAATTTAAATTATTAAACTTTTTTAAAATTAAAATTAATAATAAGTTTTTGCTATTTTTTAACTTACTTCTAATAATTAAATAGCTTTTTTTTATTAAAAATTAAATTTAATGTTATATAATCAAATTAAATTAATTTAAAAACTTTTTTTCTTATAAATATATTTTTTTAATAATTTAAAGGATTTAGTATTATATAATTTATGATTTAATAACTATATTAGATATAATAACTGATAATTAATTATTTTTAATTAATAAATCTTTTATAATATTAACT
>JNEM01012696.1:0-12237 GCA_000697335.1 Conidiobolus incongruus B7586
TTGAATAATTTTTAAAATCTTATAATAAAATTTTAATAACTCTAAAATAAAAAACTTTTGTAAATATAATGATAAAATATTAATATAATATAGAGAAAGACTTAATATAAAAGTAATATGGTATAAAATAAGGTATTAAATATAAAATTATAAATAAAGTTTAATTAAACTTTGAATTAAAATATATCACTGATATATTAAGATTTATATTAGGTAGTATTAATATACTATAATATTAGCAAAATATAGTCTCAACTTTAAGAATATTATAAAAGATAATAAATAATAAGATTTTAAGAGGGGAAAAAAGGAACCTGATTTATTAGATGATTCAATGCTATTTATACTATTAATTTAGTTATAGAAGTATAATTTAATCATATAATTTATAGTTAATTAAATTATATAGATATATATATAAGAGTTTAGAGCACTAGTCTCTTAATAACTTCTAATAATTATAATTTAATTTTTATAATTAGAAATATAATATAATTTTAAAATATAATTATTATTTCAAAAATATTAAATATTAATATATAATTTAGTATCTAAACTCTCAAATTATTTTGTATATAATTATATTTTTTTAAATTAATATTATATTTGAAAAATCATAAATTAAAATTTTTTTTGATATTTTTGATTTTGAAATATTAAATATATATTTTGACTGTTTATATTGAATATAAAGTATATTTTTTATAAATTAGATTAAAAGATAAATTTATTTGAAATTATATAATTTGAATATTTTTAATAATGATTATATTAACTATTATATAAATTTTAACAATCTATGTTTTGATATTTATTATTTCTTATAAAATAATTCAATTTGAATTTGATGAATATATAGCATATTAAATTTGGAGGTGGGTCAGAAATAAGATAAAATATCAAAATAAGTTATTTTTTAATTAAGACTACTATAAAAGATATTATTAAGATTGTGATCAAAAAGGGTTTAATAATAATTATAATCAATTGGATCCGACTAATTATATTCCAAACGAGAATTTTGTCAAGTATTTGAAATAGGTTTTAAGTTTGTAAATAGGAGTGGATCTAATTGGGCTTATTAGTATTTAAATAATTGAAAAATTTTAAAAATTTATAAAAATGCAAAATTTATTTATCAGTAATCATAATTTATTAATTTTTTTTCAATATATTTGATAAATAAAAAGTAAAAATGAAATAATAATATTAATATGATGTTTTTAAAAATGATTTGAATTATTGTAATTATTATATAATTGTCATATTTATTAATAAAAAATTGAAAATATACTTTACAAATAAAAATATATATATTATTAAATGAAATTTTAAAATTATAATACATCAGATTCAAAGTATAACACCAGATTCTGTTCAGTTAGTCATTATAAATACCAGTAATGTTTTTTAATTTCATAATTACTGAAGCCAAATAAATATTTAAAATTTGATTGCTCTACAAAGTTGATTAAAATATTTGATAATAAATTGGATTTATTAACCAATTTAAACAAGAATGAAATTAAAATATAAAATTAAAATTTTATCAGTAATTTCTTTTTATTAATTATGCAATAGTTTCGTATTACTTTTATTAAGTGAATTAAACATATAGAAAATATGAAATTTTTATATAATATAACCATTTTTATATATATTTACTATCTACCCGAAATTTGTTATTTGATAAAAATTTCAATTTTGAATCGGATAATTTAGGGGAAATGTTCAAATATCCAAAATGAAATTAACTACTTGAAATTAAGTTGAATAATTAACATATGAATTTATTTTATGGCATTCATTCGCAAATTTTTACATATGAAAGTAAATGTTTAAATGGTTGAACCGATATATTTGCCTAGAAATTAACATATTAGATATTTCAAAACTGAGATTCCTTTTAATATTCAATAAAATAAAAAACAAGATATTCAAATTTTTGTTCTAATTTAAAATGGAGCTTATTTAAATAGAAAAAATAACTGAGTCTATTCAAATAACAATAACAATAAAAATAAATATTATTGATATAATATTTTATACTTAATTGATGATAAAATAACCATTATGCTAGTTGTTTTTATTACTATTATAGGATTTCACAACCATTAAAATTATATTTTATTGCTCTTATTTTCATATTAATATTCAAAAGAATATAACGAATCATGTGGGAATAAAAATATATTCTGTAGATCAAGCCATCAATAATATAATTAGTGTTAAATGAGTAACAAACAAAATGATTATTAATTGTTGAATTGGTTTGTTGTTTATATAATATTGTAGTATATTTTATAACAAGAACTTTATATACTTACTTTTAACTTGGGTAATTATTAATCAACAATTACCAGTTAACGGATATTTTGCTGATATTAGGTAAATATTACATAATTATTTTTGTCCGAAGAACAACCAAATCTTCAGTAATTAAATTAATCCAATTTTAAAAAATGAATTGAGAACTGATATATTAATTTATATAATCAATTGAATTTTTATTATTTAAATAAAATATATAAAATAATATGATAGCAATATATAAAAATATTATAACTAATCATATCCTTATATATATTTAATTTTTTATCGTACTTCTTTTCATCCAATATATTACATATTATTCCAGAAGTCAATTCATTTTACCCTCAAAAATTGTGTGAAAACCGGAAAAATCCGATTCTAGTTGGAATAATAAATGCAAATTTTTGGTTAGTTCTTTTATTGAATTTTTAATTTAAAAAATTAACTTGAAATTTAATAGGAGATTAAAATTGATTAAAGAATCAATTTTGATATGTAGATAGGTAGATTTTAATAGAGATATGATATAAAAGATTGGAATAGTGATAAAGTATTATAAAAAATTAATTCGGGAAAGCTTAAATGATATTTGTGTTATAAATAATTTAAAATCAATGGCATTATTTTAATTTGATTCTAATGATATGTGAACAAAATTTTAAATTTTACAATAATTGTCAATATTATCAACTCATACAAAATTTAATAATTCTAATTCAAAACATAATCAATTCCTAATTATACCTATTTAACATGTTTTAGGTTTGACTACTATTTAATCCTAATCATTCCTATTTTTTCCTCAATTTTATCAATTTTTTTAAAGATCAATAATATAATATAATATAAATATGTTTGTCAATTCAAAAGGTGCTAAAATTATTAATGAGTGCTTGTCAAGTGATGGTAAAAGAATAAGTTTACCTAACCACCACTTTGACTCTACCTATGTAGCCATTGATGTAATTTAGAATAATTAATTTCAATATTAAATTTTTCTAATTTATTTACTATAGATTGGAGGCTCTTTAGCCAAAGTAGTATACTATGACAAAGTTGACTCTTCAGAAGATAGTCAAGGCGGTAAAGAAAGTCATTTAAATTTCGCCAAATTTCCAACGGATGACTTGGATCAGTTAATTAAGTTTTTAAAAACACTATTCCCTTTAAATCCTAAAGACTCTTCCGAACCTCCTACTATCGTTGCAACTGGCGGTGGCGCTCACCTCTTTCAAGAACGACTCGAAAAGGAGTTGGATGTTCAAATTCAAAAGGAGGACGAAATGTTCTGTTTGATCAAAGGTAAATGAAATTCACTTCAATTGTAAATATGGTTTTGCTAACTCATATATGTTGATATAGGCGTGGATTTCTTTATTCGTGAAGTGCCTTTAGAAGTCTTCACTTATAGCCACCAAGAGCCTATGAAGTTTTATGAACCTCCTAAAAATCAATATCCATATCTGGTAAGCTTTTTATTATTTATTTGTATAAACTACATAATTTAATCAAAATTTTTTTTATTTATCCAGTTAGTTAATATTGGATCAGGTGTGAGGTAATATAAGAATATATAATTATTATAATAATCAACTAAATAATTGTGTATGACAGTATTATCAAAGTTAAAGGAGAGAATGATTTTGAAAGAATTAGTGGTACATCAGTAAGCTTTTATACATGGTGAATCAAAGTTCAGCTATTTAATCAATCTATGTAGTTAGGAGGTGGTACATTTTGGGGATTATTATCTCTTCTTACAGATTGTACGAGTTTTGATGGTAATTTATATTATATATAATATATTCCATAGATTATTAATCAACCTAACAGAAATGTTAGAATTAAGTAAAGAAGGCCACAATACCAACGTTGTAAGTTGAATATATATTTTTATACTATTATATTTTCATTAATGTTTAATATTCTATAGGATTTACTTGTTGGAGATATTTATGGTACTGATTATTCTAAAATTGGACTTAAAAGTACGACAATTGCCAGTTCAATGGGGAAAGTATTTAGAAAAAACCTGCTATCATCAAAGACAACCTCGACTCAACCTAATTCCGATCAAAAATTATCAACGCAAGAAACTAAGCCCAATTTCAAGCCTCAAGACATTTGTGCCTCACTGCTCTATATGGTCAGTAACAACATTGGTCAAATTGCCTACTTGAATGCCAAAGCTCATAATATTGAATACATTTATTTTGGTGGATTTTTTATTAGAGGTAAAATTAATAATTATTTATTGTAATTTTAGATATTGATCATAATAATAATTTAGGACACCCAATCACCATGAATACACTCTCATACGCTATCAATTTCTGGTCTAAAGGAAATATGAAAGCGCTCTTCTTACGACATGAAGGATATCTGGGTGCTATGGGAGCATTTTTAAAATTCAACGAAAATTAAATTATTAACAATCCAAATTTCAGCCAATTAACTTCAGTTTTGATATATTTTGTTCATATCACAATTAAAAAATACGTATATAAATATTCATATTAATAAATTTTTCACTCATTCTTTACCCAATACATCAATTGTTTTGAAGTTTTCATTTTCTTTTTTTATTTAATCACAATATTTTTTTTTACTTTTAATTTGTAAAAAGAACAATTTCAATAAAGATTACCCCCAAATTATCCAAAATTGTTAAATTAATCGGAAATACTAATTATAAAATTGTCACATGAATTATCGAAATTTAAAAATTATTAACTAATTCTTAATTTTATTCCCTTTATTAATCAAATTATATCAAATATTTCTTATATCAGATATAAATCTTAATTGATCTATTATCAATTTAGTATTAATTTTATATTAAAATTTAATATTTAAAATATTTGATTATCAGATTATTTAATTAATATAAATTATCTTTTTTAAAGTTTAGATGATAATATCAAATTATCAAATTAATTATTATAATATATTATAATTAATTTATAAAAAGATATTAATTATTATTAAAAATAAAATTATAAATTTTTAGGATTTTAAATTAAATTTAAAATTTATTAATAATTAATATTAATTAATATTTTATCATTTTTAATAAATATTTTATTTTAAAAAAAATAATAAAAATTAATAATTTATTCTTAAATATATAATAAATTATTAAATCTTATATTGAATATAAATAATTTGTTTATTACAATGCATAGATATATTATCATTAAAACCAATATAAATATAATAAAAATCAACTATTTGGAAATATTCATTCAAAATTATAATATAAATTATTTTTAAATAGGTTATCACAATAAATAAAATTTGAATATAAAGCTGCAAATGTTATTCAATGGTTTAAAATTGTTAAAAGTGATTGAATGATATTAAATAGTGTGATATATATAATGAATGAAAAACTTCAATATCAATAAAAGATTCATTAATAGAAATAGATGATTGAAATTATATATGAATTAAGACATTTATCCTTATATTTGATATTTTTTGAATATGTCGCGGTTATTAGCTCCTTGAACGTCATTGAGGATGCTGACACAGCCATTATGTAGGCCAGATTGTAAAGCATTGTACCTACAAACTGAGATAGATTACCGATGATCGGTTCTCTGGCTATCCGATCATGATTACTGTTGAATGGGGAGCTGAAGAGGGCGATTAAATCAGCAGCAGTGGCAGTATGAGGATTTGACATGCTAAGAAAGAAAAATCACAGAATATCAATAGGAATGGATGCAGAACGGATAATTGAATATATCTCAAGTGAAGCTATAGGTGGCTCCTTGAGTATTCTCGGAAGCAGGCTCTAAGTAGGAAAATAAGGTTTAATTGTAAAGAATAATAGAGAAAAGTCTTCTTTTGAATTGAGTGGAAAGGATTGGCATAAGTAGGCCATCACGGATCAATAGCGTGGTTGTAAAACATGTTGATATTGTGATATTAAGAGTTTAGAGCCTTATTCACAGCTTGTTTGGATTATTAATATGGCTTAATTGGGATGAACGGTAGTTTGGGAGTGATTTTTGAGTGAGAGAAGGTATCAATTAGATAGCAATTGTCACAGAATACAACAGCTTCCATGGCGCAATTGGCTAGCGCGTCCGACTGTTAATCGGGAGGTTGGTGGTTCAAGCCCACCTGGGAGCGATCTTTTTCATCTAATTTCAAATATAAAATTACCTATAATTTTTATTTTAATTACGTTCATTTAACTTTTTTTTTTTGAATTCTAAATATCAATTAAAAATATTTAAATCAATTACGAAAATTCACTTACAAAATCCCAAAACTAGACTATACAAATCATTCCTAATAAAAATTCACTCCCCTTATTAAAATATCAAAATTCATATACTATATATTAAATATTTTAATTATTTACGTACTTATAACATTGAAAAATTAACAGAAAATTGTATTTTAAGAATATTAAGGATTAATTTTCAAATTAAATTTAGGTTGTGATATATATTTATATAACTTAGAGTAACTATTTATTAATTCCAAAAACAAACTTTTATTTTATAATTTGACTCTATTCAATGAACCATAATTATTTAAACAGTGTTTTAATATCATATTGAATGCCATTTAATTATCAGGAAATTTACCAATATATATAATATAATTTTATAAAGTAATTTTAACAAAATTTATGATATTTATAAAACTTAAAATTTTAAAATTTATCAGAATTAAGTATAATATATATATTAATAAATTATTTTAGATAAATTTTTTAATATCAATTACCTATAATAATTTATAACTAGTTATTTATACTATAAAGCTTTCATTGTATAATATTATAAATTAGATAAATATTAACTTGAATTTGAAGAAATAGGAAATTTTTTAATTTCTAATTTTTCAAACATATTATTAGTTTGAAATAAATAAATATATATAAAGTTAATAGGAAATTATATATTTTTAAAATATATATATATATATATAATAATTTTTTTGATTAAAAAATTAACATTTTAAAATTAGCTGTTTAATTTTAATTATGCTTAAACTAAATAATAATCATCAAAAGTTTTTTATTTTAGTATTAGTAAAACTTAACTATAAACCCTCTAAAGCTATTTAAAAATTATAAGTAGCTTTTAGTAATAAAATATTATCTAAATCAACAATTTATTGCTAGGTAAATTACTTTAAAGCTAAAAGAAAAACTATCTAAAACCTGTTAAAATCTAAAAAACCAACTTTAACTGTTATTTTTTTAATTGTTAATAGAGTGAAAAAATATATTGAAAAGCACCTTTTTATTTTAGTTAAAGAATTATTTAAACACTTTAATATTAGTTTTATAAGTATTTTATATATATTAAAGTTTAAACTCAAATTAATAAATAAAAATATAAAATAGGTATCTTATAATTTAATTAAAGTTTAAAAAAAAGCTAGAGTAGTTATTATTAAATAAAACTTACTAAAATATTACTAGAAGCTTAAACTTTTACAATAAATAATTACAATTGATGAATCTTAGATTTTTATGTATAATCCTTTATTAAAACACAAATCAAAATATTAGATTAAGTTAAATTAACCCCCTTTACAAATTTTTTTAAATAAGCATTTTGTTAATAAATAAATGTTAATTATTGTAATAGATTATAATAGTATATACTATTTTTATTTAGTTCCTGAAGGAAAATTAATTAATAATAAACTTTATATTGTTTTTTTAAATAAAAGTATTTCTAATTAATGTTCTCAATATAATTTAAGAAAACTTATTATTTTACATAATAATTATAAAATTCATAAATCTAAAGTTGTAAAAAACTTTCTAATTAAAAATAACTAAAAAAAAACTACCACATCTAATATATTCTTTAGATTATAACCTATGTAATTATAATTATTTTAAGCAATTAAAAAACTAGCTTACAAGAAAGAAAATTTCTACAGGAAAATTTAATTGATTTGTAAAATATTAAATTTCAGTCTTTAATAAAAAAAATTGTTTTTTAGGTGTTAGATCTTTGCTAAAAGTATAGCAAAAAGTTATTAATAATAAAAGAAACTATTAAATTTATATTATATATTTATTTTTATATATTATATATTAAAATATTTATTTATTTTCAATTTCAAAAAATTCCCATTATTAAAAATATAGAGTAATAAATTAAAAATTTTGAAATTTGATAATAACAATTTACTTTGTATAATATTAATAATAAAATCTAAAAAATATATAAATTAAGCAATATTTTAAATATTATCTATATATCTTAATAAAGAGATTAATAAAGTTTTTGTTGGCAATAATGTCAACCATTTATATTATCACTGTCTAATTAAATAATTTCTATTTATCTTGCAATTATTAAATTAATTATCATTACTTAATGACTCTTTATTTATAAAACCTCATACTGAATAAAAAGTGTTGGGTTTTTAAAATATATAAATCACCCTAGTTTAATTAAATATAAAATAAAATATAAACTTAGATTTTGCCACTTTTATTCTTATATATAAACTCTAATCTTAGCAAAACCAAATATTTTCTTATGTTTTAATATCAACTTAGTAATAATATTATTAATATATTATTCAAAGTTAATCAAAAATATAGATTATATATACCTAATATTTAAACTAATAATTAAGTAAATAACTAAAAAATAATCTATATTGTTGTTATTATTATAATATTCATCATATTATATTTAAAAAATATTATTATAAATTAGTTTTAAACACCAATATATAATCAACTATAAAGAGATAAAAAACATTTAGATTTAAAAAATCAAGATTATTATATTTAACTAAAAAATTTTAAATGAATTTTATTATTAAAATTAAGTTATTAATGTTTAAAAATTAAGCTTATTATTAATAAAATAAATTATTTTTTTTAAATTTATTTTTAATCTGAAAAATAAATATTAACAATATATATATATTTAATTAATAAAATATTTTTTTAATAGTAATGATCATAATAATATATTTATAACTATTAAAACTTTGCTTATTAAAAACAATTAAGTTTCATTACCTTATCTATTTAATTCAATATATATAAATTATTATCATCATAATATTTAAATAAATTAAAATAAATATTAAACTAATAAAAATCTAATAGTTCTTTAATTAGGTATTTTAAATTTAAAAAGGCAATTTTCGAGTTAGGTTGTAAAATACTATGTAAAAGGGTTAAATTATAACTATTAATATGGAGTTCTACTATTGATAAAACAGGAAAATATTAATTAATATTATTTTCCCTGAAATATTTTTTAAAATTAAATCAATCTATTTATATTATTGAAAATTAATATCATTATGAATATATTTGATAATTTTTTTATTTTATTAATATTATAAAGCATATATAAACACATACTATATATAATTATTTACAAAATTAATTCATACAATAGTTTTACAATTTCTTAATATTATCAAATTTAAGATAATCAATTAATATAATTAATCTTCTTAAGATATATTATTAAGAATTTATAAGTTAAATTGAATGTTAATTATAGCCATTTGTTAAAAGTAAATGAAATAACCATATTCAAATGAATTAAACCAAAAATTAAAAATTTTCTTTTCAATAACGTTTGATATGACGTTTACTATTCAATCTACTTTCACTATTTTCATCAACATATTTATTAATTCAAAGTTCAACTTGTCGATTTTAATGTTATATCTTTAACTATTTATCAAAATAATCAATATTCAATCCTTATATTTATGCTGTAAAATTATAATTATACTTATGAAAAAAGCTATTCAATAGTGCAAAAAAACATTGTTAATATACATTAAATTAGCATAGTTCTTAATTAAGTGTAAGGAAAAAGATTTTGGTTCAGTAATATGATAATTTGAATTCTGTATTAAAATCGTTGAATCTTTGAAAGTTTAGTTCAATAAAGTACTTAATATCAAAGTAATTAAGAAAATAGTAATTTTATATAGTCAAATTCTAAATAATGATTTCAATTTAAACAACTAAAAAATTCAAGAACTCATATTTCAACAAGAAATATAATCCTTAACTCTCAAAAATTAAAACTCCGTTATAATTAATTTGTTAGGAGTGTAAGCTCCACCTGGAAGAGAAATACAGTATTAAAGAATATAGTAATAGCCAAATGGCCAAAAAGGTGAGCAAAATATTAAAGATAGAATCAAGTTAAAGTTAAAAGTATAGAGGCTGTGGTTTATTTGCGAAACTCGAATGATTAAAAAATTTCAAATTAACTAAAAGTTTGCTCATAAAATTGAAGTTTTAAAATATCACCAGTTTTTGGGGCAAGGAGTTAAAGTGCAACCATCAGGATCATGAGAATATTTACCAGTAAAGACAAAATAAATTGTAACATAGTATAAGAAAAAATGAATATATAAACCATTATTATGAATTTTAAAATATACAATTTTTGAATATTTATAACCATTTAATAGCATATATTACTATTTGTATTAACTTGACTAAAATGGATCAAGAACCTAAGCTTTTGTTTTTTTCATGTGTTCGTAACGTTACACTTTGCGGTCATACGTCTGATATTGGTTGTTTATGGCATAACAAAATTATAGAATTAATTGGGATAGAATTAGGTAATGTAGTAACCTGTAACCGTACCTTCCCAAGTGCAAATCAATGGATTTCGCTCAACAGCACAGAATATGTGAACGGATTTTGCCCTGTTGAAGAAATTTGTGCAAAATATTCCAATCACCATGGTGTCTCACATTCTAAATCAAAATTAATTCAAATTGGTTTATTGGCCTTAGTATTTAGCACCATTTTTCTTTAAAATATTGGAAAATATTATTATTGACTAAATTATTTTCCAACCTAGTTATGATAATTATTTCATAATAAACATTGTAAATACAAACAATAAGAACATTTAAATACTGATTTTATATATTAGGGCATGTATACAAACAATCTATTATAAGAATTTTAAAATATATAATAAATATAATATCTGGCTGATATTTTGTATGATAAAATTAACATCTTCCTATTATATAATCAATTATAACTTTTGGATTATTAATCTTTCATATTTTTCGATATGATAACACCTTATATTTATTATGGTTATTTATATGATTTGTCACATAAATCCAAATTCCTAATTCGAAAAACAAGCATATAGATTTTTTAAGAGTATATTTGAGAAATCTTGAATAAAACTTTGATAAATTTTTATTTAAAAATAAAAGTTAAAATATGGAAAATGATCTCATTTGTATTATGCTGGTTGTCAGGGTTATCTTTTCATTAATTAACCTAGAAATAATCAATGAATATCATTAAATTTGAAAAAACTCTAAATAGTTATATTAATAAAATATTTATTTGAATAAATTAATTTTAATAGAATTTACTAGACTATAAAAATAGAAGTTAATTTTTCATAAAAATGATAAATAAAATATTCCCAGTTGTTTGATTTTTGATGGCATATGACGAATTTTAGCTGATGTACTATATAATATACATAAAACCCTATTATAGCATTTAAAATATTTGAATTTTTATAATATCATTTTAAATATAATTTATAAAAAATTAAAAAAATAAATTTTATTTGATTAAATCAATATTATATAAAATTCAAATATTCTTGGATTAAAAATGACTATATTAAATTAGTATTTAACTATTTATTATAAAAATGGAATAAACCTAATATTTAGCAATTACAAAACATTTAATAATAAAACATAATAAAATATATTCAAAATATATCAATCAATTGACTCTATATTTAATAATTTATATAAAAATATTTATTTATTTGAGATTTTATTGAATATTATTATAATAACAAAATATTATATAAAACAAAATAAAATAAAATAAAAAAAGTATTAGTTTAAATGAATTTAATAATAATATTTATAATTTAAAAAAATATAAAA
>JNEM01012698.1:0-11695 GCA_000697335.1 Conidiobolus incongruus B7586
TATTATAATGATTATTAAATAATCATAATAATAATTTAATTGAAATAAAAAGGTATTTTTAAATTTTTTTTGCTTTTTATCATTTGATCAAAAAATAACAATAAAAACTAATTTTTTAAATTTTGGTAAATTTTAAATAATATCCCTTTTCCTTGAAAAGTGTTAAATCCAGCAATTAATAATAATTTTATATAAAATATTATTTTTATTACCTAATTATAAATCTTAAATGGTTTTAAAGTGCTTATAATTGAGTTACAATCATATTTAATTAAAAAACTTTTAATGATCATTACTTAAATATAATTAAAATTATATTAATAAAAAATAATTATGAATAAATATATAGTCTCAAAGTATTGATTCTCCTGTATATTTTGCATATAATTTATTTATTAAAACTAACAATATATTTGAAAAGCTAGAAATTAAAAATTTTGCCATTTCTCTAAACTAATATGTTATTTATTACCATATATCATTAATCACTTTTTAAATGAAAATAAAAATTGATATAAAAATCTGAAAAAATTATTAGTCAGATTGATGTTTGTTTTTTTCACTACAATTTATCCACAAAATTAATTAAATGCAATTTGGTCATTATAAAAAACCGTTTAACCTGTAAAGTTAGTTGAATCATTATCTGATAAAGAACTAATTAAAACATTTTGGATAATAGAATTAACATATATAATCAGCAATATAATTTCAATCTGATAAGTTGGAAAAAATATTTACCTTGATGAAAATTTCAAAATAGGTTTGGGTTTTATCACTCATAAAAATCATAAAAATCCTAATCAATATCACTATAATGAATTAGTACCATCAGCTATTTTAATACTGATTCCAAGTCCCAAAATAACTGAGGTGGATCTTACCAGTAATATCGAACCATTATTATTAATGACTCAACCAATTATTATCTCCAAACTTTCCTCAAGAGCCCAATTTCTTACAATCACCAGTTCCTTATGAAGTATCATTAAAATCCCATTCATATTTCATATTTATTCACAGTTTATTCTTCCGAATTTATCCTTATAGTAGTAGAAATATGTAAATTAAAGATGATGACTCATTAATTATTTGTATTGAATGAGAACATAATAGATTAAACCAACCAATTAAATTATTTAATGATTTTATCAGATGTAATAGTTTCATAATATTAAAAAGTATTTAAAGTAAGTACTGACATCACCTTAATCTTAAATTTTATAGCACTATTAATTATTTTTAACAACTATCACCCATGTTGAAATCAAATCTGTTAAAAATATCATCAAATTTATTTGGACAAGCAGCTGCTCGCAATTGTAATATAATATAATATAATATAATAAACTCAAAAATTTTGATATTAATATAGTGGTAGATTCCAGTATTGCTAGAGTGAAAGTTGCTAACCCCGTAGTGGATTTGGATGGTGACGAAATGACTCGAATTATTTGGAGTTTAATTAAGGAGAAGGTAATATTTTAAACCTTATCTTAATATATTATTTATCAAGTTTATTTAATAATTATATTATACTTACAATAACATGGTCAATATTACAAAATATTCTAAATTATATTTCTCAATAATATTATCAAACTATTAAAATACTTTATGAAAAAATTCTGATTATTATGTTTAACTAGTTAATAAAATTTAATATATTGATAGCTAATAGTAGTATTCATAATTTTTAGTTGATTTTCCCTTATGTCGATTTAGATATTAAATATTACGATTTGGGTTTACCTAACAGAGACGCCGTAAGTCAAATACTATTGAAATTTTATATAAAACTAACTCAATATTAGACAAATGATCAAGTGACAGTAGACGCCGCTGAGGCTATTAAAAAATACAATGTAGGTATTAAATGTGCTACCATTACGCCCGACGAAGCTCGTGTCAAGGAATACAAATTGAAGCATATGTACAGATCTCCCAACGGTACATTGCGTAACATCCTTGGGGGTACCATTTTCAGAGAGCCCATTATTTTGGACAAGGTACCTCGTATTGTTAGCGGATGGACAGATCCCATTATTATTGGACGTCACGCCTTTGGTGACCAGTACAGAGCTACTGATACCTTGATCCCTGGTGAAGGTACTTTAACTCTTACTTTCACTCCCAAGGACCCTTCATTACCCAAGCAAGAGCTCAATATCTACGACTTCAAGGGCCCTGGTGTCGCTCTCGCCATGTACAATTTAGACAGCTCCATCGAAGGATTTGCACATAGTTGCTTCCAACTCGCCCTGTTGAAGAACTACCCTATGTATTTGAGTACTAAGAATACCATCCTCAAGAAGTACGATGGTCGCTTTATGGATATCTTCCAAGCTGTGTACGATCAGCACTACAAGAAGGATTTCGAAGCCAAGGGCATTTGGTACGAGCACCGTCTCATCGATGATATGGTAGCCTTCGCTTTGAAGAGCAAGGGCAAATTCGTATGGGCTTGCAAGAACTACGACGGGGATGTCCAATCCGACGTATTGGCTCAAGGCTACGGCTCCTTAGGCCTCATGACCTCCTACCTCATTACCCCTGACGGTAAGACCATGGAGACCGAAGCAGCCCATGGTACTGTAACTCGTCACTACCGCGAACACCAAAAAGGCAACGAAACTTCAACCAATTCCATCGCATCCATCTTCGCATGGTCCAGAGGTTTAGCCCACCGTGCCAAATTGGACAAGAATGTGGACCTCAAGCAATTCGCTGACGATCTCGAAGCCGCTACCAGACTTACAGTGGATGAAGACAGCATCATGACTAAGGATTTGGCTTTGACAATTCATGGTAAAGACATGAAGCGTGAGCACTACGTTACCACTACCGAGTTTTTGGAAGCTGTTGCAGGTAGATTGAAAGCTTTGAGGAATTAATTGAATTTAATAAATAAATAACCCACATCAGTGTCATTAATTGAATTTATACTAATCAATTTCTAAAATTTATAAATCAAATTGAACAATTGCTATTATATTGTATTTTTCAAAAAATTGAATACAATCTATAATATTGAATTGATCAAATAAATGAAATATGGGTTAAAATTAATAGCAAAATTATTATCATTATTGTTATTGTTATTGCTATTATTCAAATAATTTTATTGATAAGGCTTGTGATAAATACTTAACCATCCTTCTCTCCTAGATTTGGGATGTCCCCACCTAACAATTATTAATCATTCAAAATAACAATAATACTATAATTATATAAAAATAACTTACAATTCTATTAATTTGAATCCGTTTTCAAGCTTCAATTTACCGTTAGGTAGTAAAGTTTCTATCATACTAAAAATAAATTGGGGATATTCGCGATAATGATTAGGGAATTTAGTAGTATTCGCTATAAAATATTAGTATAGATTAATATGTAAAGATATGAAACTTACGTTGGGGTGGTACAAAATCGAAAACACAATCGGGACTCCTCTGATGTCGAATATCAATATCACCTTCTGTTCGAAACATTAGGAGGGTGAGTTTACTCGTGCGAATGTAGCTGTCGTCGATGTCTTCAGCCAGGATTTTGTGGTCCATTGTGAGTTGGATCCATGCAACGTTCTCTACGTAGCGTAACTTCCATTGATTGGTAATAGCTTGGACTATTTTGCACAGTAGAGGTTTTGGAACGAAAATCATTAAGAAGCCGTTCTTCAGGAGTTTGGGAATGGGGAGATCAATAAGTTGGGAGACTGTGATGGGTGCGCGATGAGGTGAGTGATCGTTGGTTGGCATGTAGTTATCGGCAACGAGTGGTGGATTCATTAATATGCATTCAACCTGACCAATACCCGAAAAGCCGATTAATTGCTTGAAATTTTGGAGCAGATCAATACCCAAACGTTTGCCACCTCTCAAATTGTGCGCTTGACGCATTGTGGTAATGCGATGCGCCCATGACATGGGAATGGGATTGGGAGGAATGCGGACATAGCTAGGTTGGGTAGGATCCTGAGGTAATTGCTTTTTGACTAGTACAAAGCTTTTACCAAGATCATCCAACACTCGTAAATGGGTGTTTCTATAGTGTTCTCTCTTGAGGCTACTGGATTGCTTCTTACCAGCACCACCAGTACCAGAGCGCTTCACTCGTTTTTTGGAAACTAATCCCATTTCAATTTCCCAATCAGAGTCATCCAAATCAATATCACTAAACAACAGTTAATATTTAATTAATTACAATCATCAATAAAATTACTCGTATTCTTCAAATTCTTCATCCTCATCAGGTACATATAAATCATCATTATACCAATTATACTCATCATCATCTCTCCCACCATTCAAATCCAACAAATTCCAATTATTCTTGAGTGCACTCTCCACAGTAAATACACTTGTATTTTTGAACAATTCCTCCAATTGTGATTCTGTCAATGCCATATTCTCATTATTCGTATTAGAGCCAGCATCACCATCGGGCTCTGTACCAGCATCTGTGGGGTTTGCAGAAGGTGACTGATTCTGAATTTTTTCTAACTCTTCGAACTTTTTCATAATAGCTTCCACACTCTCGTCGTCTTCTACGTAACCAACATAATGGGAAGCACTAAATCCAATTAGTTTATATTACATTAATAAAATAATATTAATTACCTAATATTTTGACCATCATAATAACTTCTACTACTTGATTTTCTTTTAGATCTCCTACTACTCATCTTTATTTATTTATAATTAATTTATTTTATTTTGTATCGCGAATTAATTTTAGATGATTTATATAGAATTTTTAATTTGATTAATATTATGGGAAATTATATATTCCAATTATAAATTTAATAAGATTATTTTTGGATTAAAATTAAAATCAAAGTTTTAATTATTAGTATAGAAATTAAATAATGGCACAATTTTGAAATAAAAATTAAACAAATAAATTAATAAATAATATAAAATTAATACCCTCTTTTATTATTAATAACTTTTTTCTATATTTTTGGTAAGCTTTTAGTACTTAAAAATAATTTTTTTTATTAAAGACTAAAATTTAATATTTTACAAACCAATTTAATTTATTTATAGGAATTTTTTTTCTTATAAGCTGTTTTTTTAACAGTCTAAAACAATTATCATCATATAAGTTATAATCAAGTGAATATATTAGATATGGTAACTTTCTCTAGTTTTTTTATATAAAAAATCTTTTATAGCTTTAACTTTATATATTTTATAATTATTATGTAAAATAATAAGTGATTTTAATTTATATTGAAAATATTATTTAAAAATTATTTGATTTAAAAAAATAATATTTAATTTACTAATAATTAATTTTTCATAAGATATTAAATAAACAAACTATATAATATTATAATCTATTATAATTAATATTTACTTATATTTAAAGTGTTTATTTATTGGAATTTATACAGAGAATTAATTTAACTTAAAATTTTATTTTATTTTATTTTTAAGTAAAAGATTATATAAAAAAATTTAAAATTCATTAATTATAAGTATTTATTGCAAAATCTTTGTTTTTGTTTATACCTTAATAAGTTTAATTTAGTTATAATTACTCTAGTTTTCTTTTAGGTTTTTGTTAAATTATAAAAAATTTATTTTATATTTTTATTTATTAATTTGAATTTAAACTTAAGTAAATATAATATGCTTATATAATTAATATTAAATTACTTTGATAGTTTTTTAAAAATAATTAAAAGATATTTTTTAATATAGTTTTTTTATTAATAAATGAAAAGTAATAATAGAAATTAATTTTTTTAAATTTTGGTAAATTTTGAATAATGTCCTTTTTATCTTTAAAATCACAAATCTAGTGATATATAGTAATTTTAGATAAAGCACCATCTTTATAAGCTATTTACAAGTTTTAGATGATTTTAAAAAGTTTATGGTTAAGTTTTAAAAATACAAAAATGAAAGTTTTTTGATAATTATAATTTAGTTTAAACTTAAGTAAATTTAAGTATAAATTTTAAAATTAAAATATTTTAATAAAAAAATAATCAAAATTAAATATATATATATATATATATATATACTAACCCATAAATTAAGTTAGAAAATAAAAATCACTTATATATTTACCTATAACTTAAACAATTTTTAACTAAATTAATTTAAATTAAAATATATCACCTGATTATAAAAAGATATATTTAGTTATATTTAATTATATTTAATATATTATTGGTTAATATATCAAATCTTAAATTTTAAATAATATAAGTTATAAATATATAGGTTTAAGAGTTAAAAGGGTATATAAAACAAAAATTACATAAATTTTTTCTCTTTTATTAAATTATATATATATATATATATTAATATTATTAAAATAATTAAATCCCTCTTTAAAAAGTTTCATTTGTATATTAATCAAATCTATAATAAAGATAAATCAACTTGTAAGATTACTGGAATTACTAGTGTTAGCTAGTTTACTATAGCTAAGGTTATTAAAAATTATGATAAGAATATATCTAAACTTAACTTAAGTATATTAAGATTATAAATAAATATAATAAAAAGTATATTTGTAGGTTGGTTAATAAAGGTAAGTATAATATTACTATAGAAGTACAAAAAGAATTATAAAACTATATAAAAATATTAGTTTGTATTAATACTATTATATATATTTTATATTATAATAGATACTACTTGCATTTTAAAAAAAACACCCCCAACTAAAAAAGTCCCAATATAAAATTAAACAAGAGTTTAAATATCACTATTAAAGTTAAACTAAAACTAATTAGAATAAGGTTATTTAGTTTAATGAAACAAAAATATATTTTAGTAAATTTAATAAAAAAGCTAAATATTTCAGAAAAAACAAAGAATTACTTTATAATCATTATGTTATTTTAACCTAAAAATATAATGATAGGTTGATTATAGTTTAAGGATATATATTATCTTTTAGTATAAGGTATCTTTATAAAGTTAATAAAAGAATTAATGTTAAGATGTATTAAAATATTTTAAATAATAAATTTAAAAAAACTATTAAATGGTATAGGTTAAATAAATCAGATATTATTTTCTAACAAGATAATATTCCTTGTTATATTGTTATTTCTACTACCAAATGGTTTAAAAATAATAAAATAATAGTTATAAAATAGCTTCCTTAATCTTTTAATCTTAATTTAATTAAATACCTTTAGGATTAGTTAAAAAAAATAATTAAAGTTTTCCCACCAACAAAAAATTTAAATAAGCTTTAAGAATATATTTAAGAAGTTTAGAACAAATTTAATCTTTTTTAATATAAGAAATTAGTTAACTCTATATTTATAAACTTAAGGAAGTTAGAAAAGCAAAAGATAGATATACTAAGTTTTAATTTTTTTTTATAACCAAAACACACAAATCTATAACTTACTTTAAATAAAATTTAAATTTTAATATAACAACTAAAAGTTAATATAATTAAATCAAATATATTTAATTATAAATAAATAATATAAGTTTATTATATATTTTAATTTAAATTAATTTAGTTAAAAATTATTTAAGTTATAGGTAAATATATAAGTGATTTTTATTTTCTAACTTAATTTATGGGTTAGTATATATATATATATATATATATATTTAATTTTGATTATTTTTTTATTAAAATATTTTAATTTTAAAATTTATACTTAAATTTACTTAAGTCTAAACTAAATTATGATTATCAAAAAACTTTCATTTTTGTATTTTTAAAACTTAACCATAAATTTTTTAAAATCATCTAAAACTTGTAAATAGCTTATAAAGATGGTGCTTTATCTAAAATTACTATATATCACTAGATTTGTGATTTTAAAGATAAAAAGGACATTATTCAAAATTTACCAAAATTTAAAAAAATTAATTTCTATTATTACTTTTCATTTATTAATAAAAAAACTATATTAAAAAATATCTTTTTATTACTTTTAAAAAACTATCAAAGTATTTAATATTAATTATATAAGCATATTATATTTATTTAAATTCAAATTAATAAATAAAAATATAAAATAAATATTTTATAATTTAACAAAAACCTAAAAGAAAACTAGAGTAATTATAACTAAATTAAACTTATTAAGGTATAAACAAAAACAAAGGTTTTTGCAATAAATACTTATAATTAATTAATTTTAAATTCCTTTATATAATCTTTTACTTAATAATAAAACAAAATAATAGGTTAAGCTAAATTAATCCCTTTTATAAATTCTAATAAACAAATATTTTAAATATAAGCAAATATTAATTAATATAATAGATGATAATAATATATAGTTTGTTTATTTAATATCCTAAGGAAGATCAATTAATAGTAAACTATATATTATTTTTTTTAAATAAAATAATTTCTAAATAATGGTTTTAATATAAATTAAAAGTATTTTTATTTTGCATGATAATTGTAAATTATATAAAATTAAACCTATAAAAGATTTTTTATATAAATAAAATAAAAAGAGTTATTATATCTAATATATTCATTTGATTATACCTATATGACTATAATTGTTTTAGACAATTGAATTATTAGCTTATTAGAAAAAAAATTCCTGTTAATAAATTAATTTAGTTTATAACATATTAAATTTCAGTCTTTAATAAAAAGAACTATTTTTTAGATATTAGAAGCTTACCAAAAATCTAGAAAAGAGTTATTAATAATAAAAAAAACTATTAATTTTATATTATTTATTAATTTTTATATATTTTTTATTGATTTTTTTATTTAATATTGATTTCAAATATATATTATTATTTATTTTCTATATTAATAAATCAATTATAAATCTGTAATAAAATTTAATTTGATATAATTCTATTAATTTTATTTTTCCCAATTGCTTTGATTAATATTATTATATTTTTTGAAATTATTTAAAATTAATATTGTAAATAATTGATCAAAAATTAATAAATATTATATAAATTGATTTGAGTTTATAATAATCAGATATTTATTAAATTATTTGATAAAAAGAGATTTATTATTATTTTAGATAAATTAAATAAAAAAGACTTTATTTTCTTAAATTTAATTCATCAACCTGAATTTAAAATTTTGATTATAAATTATATTTATTTTAGTATATTTATTAGTTAATTAAATTAATATCAATAATATATAAATATTATAAATTAATTATAGTATTTTATAAAATAAAAATTTTTTTTAATATTACCTTGAATTTAAAATAATGGGAAATTTTTTAATTTTTGATTTTTTAAATATATTATTAGTTTGAAACAAATAAATATATACAAAGTTAATAGGAAGTTATATATTTTTTAAATATATATATATAATAATTTTTTTGATTAAAAAATTAATTTTTTAAAATTGGTTGTTTAATTTAATTATATTTAAATCAAATAGTAATCATCAGAAGTTTTGTATTTAAATATTAATAAAACTTAACCATAAACCCTTTAAAATTATTTAAAATTTACAAGCAGCTTTTGGTAATGAAGTATTATCTAAATCAATAATTTATTGCTAGATAAATCACTTTTAAGCTAAAAAAAATTATCTAAAACTTGTTAAAATTTATAAAACCAACTTCAATTATCATTCTTTTAATTATTAATAGAGTGAAAAAATATATTGAAAAGCATCTTTTTATTTTAGTTAAAAAATTATCTAAGCATTTTAATATTAGTTTTATAAGTATTTTATATATATTAAAGTTTAAACTCAAATTAATAGATAAAAATATAAAATAGGTATCTTATAATTTAACTAAAGCTTAGAAAAAAAGCAAAAGTAGTTATTACTAAATAAAACTTACTAAACTATTACTAGAAGCTTAAACTTTTATAGCAAATAATTATAATTAATGAATTTTAGATCTTTATGTATAATCCTTTACTAAAACATAAATTAAAATGCTAGATTAAGCTAAATCAATCCCCTCTACAAATCCTTTTAAATAAATATTTTATTAATAAGCAAATATTAATTATTATAATGGATTATAATGGTATATGCTACTCTTATTTAATCCCTGAAGGAAAATCAATTAATAATATATTTTATATTGTTATTTTAAATAAAAGTATTTCTAATTGGTGTTTTTAATATGATTTAAGAAAATCTATTATTTTGCATAATAATTATAAAATATATAAATTTAAAGCTGTAAAAAACTTTCTAATTAAAAATAACTAGAAAAAACTACTACATCTAGTATACTTTATAGATTATAGCCTATGTGATTATAATTGCTTTAGGTAATTAAAAAACTAACTTACAAGAAAGAAAATTTCTACAAAAAAATTTAATTGGTTTGTAGAATATTAAATTTCAATCCTTAATAAAAAAAACTATTTTTTAGATGTTAAATCTTTACTAAAAATATAATAATAAGTTATTAATAATAAAAGAAACTATTAAATTTATATTATATATTAGAATATTTATTTATTTTAAATTGTAAAAATTCTTATTATTAAAAATATAGAGTAATATTATTAATTCTTTTTATTTTTATTTTAATATAATTTTATAATTTAAATAATAAGAATTTTTTTAATTGAAAAAAAATAAACATTTTAATATATAAAAAGTAATAATCAGTATATATTATAAAATTAATAGTTATTTTTATTTCTAGTAACTTTTTGCTATACTTTTAGTAAAGATCTAACACCTAAAAAACAGTTTTTTTTACTAAAGACTGAAATTTGATATTTTACAAACCAATTAAATTTTCCTATAGAAATTTTTTTTCTTGTAAGCTAGATTTTTAATTACCTAACACAATTATAATTACATAGGTTATAATCTAAAAAATATACTAGATATGGTAGTTTTTTCCAATTATTTTTAATTAAAAAGTTTTTTACAACTTTAGATTTATATATTTTATAATTATCATGTAAAATAATAGTTCTTCTTAAATTATATTAAGAATACCAATTAAAATTGGTTTTATTTAAAAAAATATAAAGTTTACTATTAATTGATTTTTCTTTAAGAACTAAATAAAAATAACATATGCTATTATAATCCATTACAACAATTAATATTCACTTATCAACAAAGTGTTTATTTAAAGGAATTTGTGGAGGGGGTTGATTTAGCTTAATCTAACATTTTGATTTATATTTTAGTAAAGGATTATACAAAAAAGTTTAAAATTCATTAATTATAATAATTTATTGTAAAAGCTTTAGTTTCTAGCTATACCTTAGTAAGTTTTGTTTAACAATAGCTACTCTAGTTTTTTTTTAAATTTTAGTTAAATTATAAGGTACCTGTTTTATATTTTTATTAATTAATTTTAATTTAAACTTTAATGTATATAAAATACTTATATAACTAATATTAAAATATCTTAATAATTCTCTAACTAAAATAAAAAGATACTTTTCAATATATTTTTTTACTTTATTAATAATTAAAAGAGTAATAGTTAAAATTAGTCTTCTAGATTTTAACAGGTTTTGGGTAGTTTCTCTCTTAGCTTTAAAGTAATTTATCTAGCAATAAATTGTTAATTTAGATAATACTTTATTACTAAAAGCTGATTGTAAATATTAAATGATTTTAGAGGGTTTATGGTTAAATTTTACTAATACTAAAATAAAAAACTTTTGATGGTTATTATTTAGTTTAAGTATAATTAAATTAAACAACTAATTTTAAAAAATTATTTTTTTAATCAAAAAAGTTATTATATATATATATATATATA
>JNEM01012699.1:0-12502 GCA_000697335.1 Conidiobolus incongruus B7586
AATAACTATATTAATTTGAGATAAATAAAACTTATTAAAATATAATTAAAATCAAAGGTATTTATATTATATTTTTGTAATTAATAAAGTTTTATTAAGTTTATAATTTTTTATTTAAAAACCATGTATAATATTAAATTAAATTAAAAAATTCCTTTTTTACACTATAATAAATAAATACTTAGTTTATAAGCAAATATTAATTATTATAATATTTTTTAATAATATATAAATTTTTATCATTATTTAATACTAAATTATATTTGAATTATAAAATATTCTATAATATTTATTTAAATAAAATAACTCCTCATTATGTTATATAATAATTATAAAATATATAAAATTAAAAATATAAAAAATTTATATAAAAAATTATTACAAAGTAATTTTATCAAATATATATTAAATTATAACCTATTTAATTATAATTTATATAAAATAATTAGAAAAATTAATTTAAAAAGAAAAATTCTTAAAAACATATTAAAATGATTTATAAAACTTTAAATTTTAATCCTTAATAAAAAAAATATTTTGAATACTAAAAGCTTATCAAAAATATAATAAAAAATACTAATTTTATATTATTTGTTAATTTCTATGATTTATAAATTTTAAATTTTTTTTAATTTTAAAATTTTGTCATTATAAGATTTATATAATAATAAAGTTGAAATTATGTTATAACCATTTTTAACATTTTTTATCATATCTATTAAAAAAATTAAATGAATTCATTTTATCTTACTATAAAATTTAAATTGTAATTAATAACTGGTATTCAAAAATATAATTTAAATATTAAAATCTTAAAAGTTAATATATTTAGTTAAAAACATTATTTTAATAATATTAATTTCTTGATTATTATTAACTTAGTATTATCAAATATATTGAAATTAAATATTTTGTTTAAAAGTCACTCAACTCGTGATTTGGATATTATTTGATAGATTCATTTTAATTATTTGTAGCCAATATTATAATAATAATTTCACTTAGTCATGTAGTATGTAAATTTTTGCAAACAGAATATTGTTAAAATAAATCATTTACATGTATAGTCATATTTATTATCTAGTGAAACTGGCTAATCATGATGAAAATATAATTAATCAAATGGCAAGGGTTTTTCCTATTTGGAATCCTTCTTGTATGGTCCCTTTCCTTTGTAATTTTCTTCCTCTTTATATTTGGGTTTATCATCATAATCGGGACCATGGTAGTTTGAACTAGATTCACTACGTTCGCCAGCTTCGAATTCTACTGATTCTTCGCCATCTGGGCTTTCTTCACCACTGTTATCGGGTTCATTACGTTGGATAATTTCTTCTTCTTCTTCTTCTTCTTCTTCTTCTACTTCTACTACTTCTTCTACCACTTCTTCTTCTTCGTCAATTTCTTCTTCGAGTTCTTCAATCTCTTCGAAAAGCATATCGGTGGTATCTTCACTCAATGAGTTGAGTGTAATATCTTTGCCATCTCCTTCGCTAAGGTCAACCAATTTTGAGAGATCCTCTAGATCCAAGTCAAGGTTATCAATTCCAATGGGACGTGCTGGAACTCCCAAAATACCGGCGATAAAAGCTAAGAAGACTAATTTGCGCAACATATTAATTAAATACTTAGAATTTAAAATTAATATTAAATAAATGAATGAATAATTTAATGAATTGATAATTTTAATTATATTATTAGCTCAATCTATTTATACTAATTTATTTATTTTTTAAGTTGTTTAGATTTACTTAAAGATTTTCAAAATTTTAAACTATCAAAATAATTTAATTAATTGATCACTGTTTAAATTGAATCGGAAATTCACAGTAATAAATCCTCATTTTAAGGAATTGAATGGAGTTAGAGAGAAGAAACATATTATTTCTAATGTAATCAACTATTTGGTTATTTTTAATGTTGTTTATAATCAATTTTATTAAAAAAAACTATTTTAAATAGATTTTAGTCATTTAATAATTTATTAATATTAATTTATATTAAAAAGAAAATAGTATTCTTATTAATTTTGAGATTAATTTAAAATTAATAATTCAATATTTCAATGAATAATTAAAATTATTTATATCTAATTGTAATATATTTTATAAAATAAAGAGTGTCTGAGTGAATAATCCAGATGATAGTAGGTAATTCTAATTCAGTATCGAATTATTGCTAATACGAATAACCTATATTAGCATATATATAATTAAAGATATTAATTAGATAGTATAAAGTTCTTTATATATAATAATTTTTAAATTGACATATTTCATCAACATCATACATATCAATCTACCTATCTTTATAAACTTTGGAAAATAATAGTTTAAATAACCTTTGATTGCAATAAACATATTTATTTTATTAAAAACATTTCAATAATATATCTATAATTATAGTTAATTGATTTATGATCCCAGTAAACTAATCATTATATATTAATAATTAGTTTGTCAAATATCTTTAAATTATTTTACATTATTAAGATTATATATGGCATTAGAATATTCGTTTTAAATTATTCTTAAGATAAAGTTCATTCCAAATTATTATTATAAAAATAGATGAAATATTTTATAAATTTATATAAATAGTATTTAATTCAATATTCCCATTTAATGTATTTTATTATTTTTAATTCACAATTAGTATTTAATTCAAGATTATGGTGATATATTTTAATCGCCTACAAATCTCATTATATAAAATATTTGTACGATTTTAACCGAGATGTTCTTTTGTCAAATTTCAATCAAATTTCAGCTATAATAATTTTTTGAGTTGTAGAGAAGAATAATAACATTACAGAGAATTATAAAGTACCTATTTGACTATTATTTTAATTATATGATATATCAAAGAATGATTAATATTGACGGCTGTAACCACTGGAGGAAATAGGTTTTCAGAGATTAAACGGGGAATCACCAGTGGTAAACAATAGGTTACAACAAAATTAGGGGGGAAATGGGGTTCACCAAATTAGGTGAAAATAGCTTACTCTGAAAAAAGTAAATACCCAATACTTTTGGAAAGATGAGATTATTAAGTGATAGGTTCAAGCAGATCATGAAATGAGGTACCTCCATTGCGACTTCTTGAATCAGTGTGGTAATCAGAGTTTCTTGCGTGATGGACAAGATTATTACCCATCAGTATAATTATAAGGTAATGAATTTAAATTCCTAAATAAAGTCTAAAATGAAATGTAAATTATTTATTTGGATTTTCAATTCTTATCACTTATCAATTCAAAAAAATATATATTAAAAAAGATCAATAAAAGACTTGATATTCAACTATGAAATCATACTTTATATATTTATTTATAATATTAATTTATATCAAATTCACTATTAAATTAAATCTTAAAATAAAATTTATAAAAAAATTATAACAATGAATTAATATTAAATTAAGAAATAAATGAATATATAATATTTGAGAATATAATTTTAAGTTAAATTATAATAATAGTCTTTTAAATTGTGTTGTGTTTTTATAGTAAAAGTTGTAAATAAAGATCTTTGTTAGAAAAGTACTCGTAATACGATTTAGTAAATTATTTATTTATCCTGCTCTTTAATGTATTGTGACTGTATGCCTTAAAACCTACTGTTGAGATATTGTAGCAGAATGTTCAAGAAACCTAGATGCTTATTATTCTTATCACTTCAGGATTTAAATAATTCATTCAGTGAATGATGTAGGTTTTGGATAAATTCTAATAAGGGAGCTAAAGAGTATCATTTCATTATGGACTAACAATTTCACCATAATGGGGAATAATATGAACTTAACTATTGAATCTAGACGAGCAGGTATTTTGAAATACAACAATTGGGAAAATACTTTTAACTTAATTTATAGTATATCATTTGATTAATAATAATATAATTTCTTTAACTATAGGTCAAAATTTATTTTTTTATTTTATTTTAAATTTAATCAAATTAAAATTTTTAAATATTTAATTCAAATAAAATTAATTATTATTATAATATAGAGTATATAATTTAAACTTGTTTCTAATTACATTGGTTTATTTGAAAATTGAAATCTATTATTGGCTTTAACACTAATAATAAATTTATCAATAAAAAATATTTAATATTTTGAGCGTCAAAATATTGTATCAAAATAAATCAAATACCCTAGTTTAATTTAGAGTTCAAGAATTTAATAACCCACCTTAAATAACTAATATCTGAAATTATAATTACTTTTAATAAATTGAAACTAAAATTAAAGGATATTTATTTTTAAAGATTATATTAGTGTTAAAATCATTTTTAATTATTTTGAAAAATAATTATGGAAATGAGGATTATATTCAATGATTAGATTACATCACATTGATTCATTAATTAAATTTAATTAATATATTTTTCATGATAAAGAGTTTGATTGAAATATCAATTTATTAATAAGTAAAATCAAATTTTTAATAACAAACTAGAAGATAATTGATATCAATTCATCTTATATTGTTGAGATTTAATACAATCCTTTACACTTGCAATCTTTATGTAAACTCCTGGTTTATTAGCAAGTACAGAATATTTACCAAAGTTTATTATGCCAACTTTAATATTACCAAAACCAAATATAAAAAATTTAGGTTTTTTGAATCTCTAAAGCAAGTATCTTGAGTTCCTTCTGGATAACTTGCATAAACATGGGTATTAAAATTGATGTATAATATGGAATAATCAATTTGAAAAGTTTGATGATCCAGGTTTGGAATTATTGATATTTTAAATTGACTTTAAAACCATCCCTCATAAGCTTTCCCTCCCTATCCAATTATTTTAAAACGTTTGTACAATATTACCATATGTTTTATCTTTAATAATTAGATAACATAGGGTTTTAATATTACCCCATATAGTTTATATAATAATATTATCTTTAATTTTCATATATTAAAGCTAGAAAGCTATTAACAAATTAATATTTAAAAAGTCATACTATTTATTTCTTTATCAAATTTAAATAAATATTGAAAATAAATTTTAACCTACCTTTAATCCTCAGACTTATAAATTATATAGTGAGATGTTATTAATATTTTATTAAGAGTGATATATATACCATTATATGAGGTTCACTTCAATACCATATAGATTTTATAAATGGATATTTAAGTAGGATTCTAGTTATTTGACTATTAATAATAAACTGTTCAATATCAATTTAAGAAATATTTCCTTTAGTTATACTCATACTCATTTTAAAAAAATACATATTTGATATTTTATTAATTAAGTATTTATATATAATTCAACTCCAGGATATATGATATTTAATAAACAAATTAATTCATTTAAGTTGCAAGTTAGAAAATTGGTAATTAATCCATATATCTAATCTAATTTTACTCAAACTCAAACTAATAATTTATTTTTATAATTTTTTTTGAATAATTGAGAAAATAATTCAATTTAAAAATATTAATTAATTTATAATTAAAAGTTTTCAAAATTGTGAATCTGAAAATTTTATTTTTATTAAGAAAATATTAGAATAATTTAATATACACTCTTGATATATCAAATAAAAGTAATTCAAATATATAGTCATATTAAAGTTTTTTAATATAATATCAAATATATCATAATTCTTATATAATATTAAATTGAATTGAGGATATTTCATAAAAATCAAAATTATATGATAAAATATAAATTATGATATTATCAAAATATAATTTTTTTAAAAAAGAATTAAATATTAATTAAAAAAAAGTTTAAATATATATATTGAAAAATTAGGATACTGATGTTAGAATATAACATATTTTATTAAATATATATAATAATTAAGCTTATTTCAATTTTTATAAAAATATTTAATAAAAATTAATTGGAGAATAAAATTTTGAAATTAATTTTATAATTTTCAATTTCAATTTTTTTGAATTTAAAAATAATGCAAATTTATAAATTTTCATTATAATATATGGATTAGATTAAGAATAATACATATTTTATTCATGTTTTATTTGAAAAATAATCAGAATATATTTCAAATTTTAAATAATTAGTTATTGTTGGAAAACACAGAATATTAGAACTGTCTTGATATTTATTCTAATATCCAATCTCTTACTCCTGCAACATTAATATGAATTCCAGGTCTATTTGTGAGTCTGAACTCCTTACCAAAACCTGTTACTCCTACGATAGTCGTTCCAAATTCTGTATTTATAAATGCATCCCCTCCAGAGCCTGCCAAGCAAGTATCTCGAATACCTTATCGATATCCTGCAAATAGATGCGATTTAGGATCAATAAATACATTATTTGAAAGATAATTGTCTTGACAGGTTTTGTAATCTACAATAGTAATTTCAATTTCTCTGAGCCGATTCTGGACTGATCCATTGAAGCTTTCTCTTCCCCAACCAATTGCTTTGATGTAATTACCAGGAGCATTACCAGCGCTACCATCGTCGAGAGTAGGTTAGTATAGAGCTGTGATATTTCTCCATATGGTCCATACTGCAACATCATTCTAATTGTTAGTTTGATTGAATCCTGTATGATATTGAAGAGATATAATACTTGGAAAGTCACACTATTTTCCTCTTGGTCAGTTTTAAGCAAATTTTGACGACAAACCTTAACTTTCCAATCTTTAATATTACAAATTGTACAATGCGCAGCTGTCAAAACTTTGTTTGGAGAAATGATTGTACCTCCACATGTAGGCACTCCTTGATACCATAGAGATACTACAAAGGGATATTTAAATAAAGGTTCCACTATTCGGCCTCCCGCTATACGAACCTGAATGCCTCTCTTCATAATTGATGCTCACAATAATCTCATACTTGAGCTCAAAAATTATTATTTTGATATTGAATCTAGTGGGATTATATGCTATTCTATTTGATTACATTATCAATTGAACTACATTATTTATTAATACAAACTACATTTTTTAAAATTGCAAGAATGATCAATACTTCAAAATTCCAATTCTAGATTTGGATAGAATGGATTGAGGACATATTGAGATTTAATTTACATAATAAATTAATTTCAGTTTCAAAATATTACCTTGAATTTGAAATAATGGGAAATTTTTTAATTTCTGATTTTTCAAATATATTATTAGTTTGAAATGAATAAGTATATTTAAAGTTAATAAAAAATTATATATTTTTAATATATATATATATAATAATTTTTTGATTAAAAAATTAACTTTTTAAAATTGATTATTTAATTTAATTATATTTAAACCAAATAATAATTATTAAAAGTCTTTTATTTTAATATTAGTAAAACTTAACCATAGGCCCTTTAAAATTATTTAAAATTTATAAGCAACTTTTAATAATAAAGTATTATTTAAATTAACAATTTATTATTAGGCAAATTACTTTAAAGTTAAGAGAGAAACTATTTAAAACTTATTAAAATTTAAAAGACTAACTTTAACTATTATTCTTTTAATTATTAATAGAGTGAAAAATATATTGAAAAGAATCTTTTTATTTTAGTTAAAGAATTATCTAAGCACTTTAATATTAATTTTACAAGTATTTTATATATATTAAAGTTTAAACTTAAATTAATAAATAAAAATATAAAATAGGTATCTTATAATTTAATTATAACTTAACAAAAAGCTAGAGTAGTTAATATTAAACAAAACTTACTAAAACATTAATAGAAGCTTAAACTTTTAAAATAAATAATTATAATTGATGAATCTTAGATCCTTATATATAATCCTTTATTAAAACACAAATTAAGATATTAGATTAAGTTAAATTTTCTTTCTCTATAAGTCTTTTTAAATAAATATTTTATTAATAAGTAAATGTTAATTATTATAATAAATTATAATGGTATATATTATTTTTATTTAGTTTTTGAAGGGAAATTAATTAATAGTAAACTTTATATTGCTTTTTTAAATAAAAGTATTTTTAATTAGTGTTCTTAATATAATTTGAGAGAATCTATTATTTTGCATAATAATTGTAAAATACATAAATCTAAAGCTATAAAAAACTTTCTAATTAAAAATAACTAGAAAAAATTATTATATCTAGTATACTTCTTAGATTATAACTTATATGATTATAATTGCTTTAGACAATTAAAAAACTAGCTTATAAAAAAGAAAATCTCTACAAAAAAATTTAATTAGTTTGTAAAATATCAAATTTCAATCCTTAATAAAAAGATTGTTTTTTAAGTATAAGATCTTTGTTAAAAATATAATAAAAAGCTATTAATAATAAAAGAAACTATTAAATTTATATTATATATTATATATTAAAATATTTATTTATTTTTAATCATAAAAAATTCCTATTATTAAAAATACTAAGTAATACAAAAACCACAAAATTGAATTAAATAAATAAATAATTTATATAAATCTGAATATAAAATTTGATAATAAATATCAATTTAAATACTATATAGTTAATATTAAGTTATAGCATTTTAATACCTTTTTTAATATTCAAAATATTTTTTAAAAAAAATATCATTTAAATTATATTATATATATAATAAAAATTAAATTTATCAAAAATGATTTAAATAAAAACTTTTATATAAAAATAATAAGTTATATAGAATTTTTGAATAATATGTTTAATAAATTATAAAAAGTTTTGATAAGATTATATTTTATTTAAAATCCAATGTATTATATATTAGAAAATTGATTAAATGTATTTTCTAATAATTATGCTTATACACAAACTTTTATAATATATTAGCTTTAATAAATATTAGAATGATTTAATTAATGTTAATAATTTTCAAATAATATATTTAAAAATTATTTACTAATGGATATTGGTTTGTTAAAGACATCAATTTAATATAGCACAATTTGAATGATTGTGATTCTATATAGTTGAAAAAATCCTCCCATAATATAGAATAGATTGGGTTTATAAAATACCATAGGTATGATTAAAGTATCATAATTTCGAAATTAGCTGAATTGATTTAAAATTTTATAAACCTTAATTCACTTATATCAAATTTATATGATAATAAAGACATAATCATTAATATTAAAGAAAATATAATTCAAATACTGCCACCAGTCTTGTTTAATACTAATGTGAAATAATACATCCTTCAACTATTGTAATTATGAGTTGAAAAATTAATTTATTAATTAATGTTATTTTATTGAAAATGATATAAAATATATCCGTAACCTTTGTTAACGCTAAGTGACTATAATACTATCAAGATATAAATTCAAATATAAAAATTCAAAGGCCTGCTAATATTTTATAACCAATAATTTTCAAAAGCATTTCAATCTATATAAATATAGAAAAGTAAATGTATTAAATAAATTGAAAATTTTACAATAATTATTCAATATTTTTATATTAACATTATACTTTACAAACATTAAATTAATAAAAAGATCAACAGATTAATTTTCAAAATTTTATATAAGACAAACATATTATAAGTTTATTAATAAAGATAAAACTTTGAATTATTTCAACTTAAAAGTGATTTAATTAATTTTAGTACCTTCTAGATATTTGATACTGGACCCAGCTTTTAATTGCTGCAACTTTAGTATAAATACCAGGAGTATTTGGCAGAGCACAATTCACCCCGAAACTTGTCGTCCCTAGCACAGTCACTCCACGATCAGTCTTAACGAACGCAGGGCCTCCAGAGTCTCCTCTACAGGAGTCTCGGACACCTTCTGGATATCCTGCACAAACTTGTACTCGTGTATTGATATTTATATTACGCGATTTATAACTACTTTGGCATGTTTCGGGGTCCACAATTGGAACCTCAACTTCTCGGAGCATGCTTTGCATAGGGCCATAAAAGCTTTCTCGCCCCCAACCGATGACTTTGAGATACGTTCCGGGAGTATTGGCATATGTACCATCGTCTAGATCTGCATAATATGGGATTCTAATGTTTCCCCATAAAGTCCATACAGTTGCATCATACTCATTTGTCCTTGGATTAAATTGAGGATGATAGTTACGAGATAATACTTGAAAAGTCATGCCATTCTCCTCCCGATCAGTTCTGGTTAGATTGTGACGATGCACTTTTACTCTCCAATCTTGAACATGACCAATTGTACAGTGCGCTGCAGTAAGAATTTTGTTCGGGAAAATAAGTGAACCAGCGCATGCGGGAAATCCCCGGTACCATAAAGAGACTACAAAAGGATATCTAAAAGGAGGTTCAACGATTTGACCACTGGTAATGCGTGAACTCATCCCACCTTCAAATGCTATCTCTCTTGTTAATCTCATATTGAAAATTTAATATGTTAACAAGTCATTTTCCAGGAAAAACAAGATCTTAATATAGCATAGAATTAAATGATAAATAACAGAAAATCAACGATCACTTAATGCATACTGATTTTTAAAAGGATTTTCATCAAATTCTTTTATTAATTTGATAATCTAACAGCCAATCATATTTGCAGAAAACAAAAGTAATTTACTGAATTGATTTGAAAATCTGGTCTCTATTTAATTATTTTAATAAAATAGCGAGATTGATTGAGATTGTTTTTGTATGGCTTAATAAGATTATCAGTTTAAATTATTTTAAAAAACAGTTTCTCAAACTAATGATAACCAAATATAATCGTTGATTGTAAATATAATGTTAATAAAAAGTTTTTAATTATTCATAAATTTATTGCTAATATTGATTCCAGTTATTAGGTATATATTTTGATTGAAGTTTATAATAATATTTACATCAATTGTTTTTATTAGTTTTTGAATTAAACACTATACTTTTATTAGAATTTTAGCAACTTGTAATTCGATATAAAATATACAAAAATATCTCAGTTTGAAGATAATAAACAATACTAATTATAAATTAATGAAATAATTTTTATAATAATATTTCATTAAACTTATAATATCTATTAAATCATGTTATTATTTCAATGAAAATTGATTATTATCGTATGTGTATAAATATTAATAAATTGATTTCTGAAAATCTGTTTATTACTTGGTTTTAAATCAAAAAAAGTAAATAATCCAATAAATGGCTATTATTTCAATATTAATTATATTTAATTCAACCATTTTTTAAGAAATTTGAATATATTAAATTTAATCATGAAAAATATTAACTAACACAATTTATTTGATTATTATTTTGTTATGAATAGTAAAAAATTGGTTGGTATTAAAATCTGGATTGAGAAATAAAACAATATTGAAATTAACATAACAATCTGATAAGTGTTTAACTATCTTTCGAGTTAATATTTTATATGGGCGGTCTAAATAGATATAATTATGATGTTTCGTGCTTATTTTCTATAATTTTTACTAACAAATTTAATATTTTGCCCTGTTTATTAAGACCAGAGCCGATTTGAAAGTTGATGAAAATTGAAGATTATTACAAATGGGTATTTTAATACTTCTAAACTGTTTATTAATACTTAATGGTACTTGAATATATGCGCTTAAATTGGAGTAATTAGAAAATTTTCATTGATTCAATATATGAGAGATGCAATGCTTAAATAAACTATCTTGAAAGACACTTAGAATAAAAATATAATTAATAGTATAAAAGGGATAGAAGAATATTCAAAAAAAATAACAAATACATTTAGTATAAGTATATTCAGTGAAAAAAACATGATGATTATAATTGGAGTTAAGCAATTATAAGATTGAATTAATACGTCAATTAGGTCCATATATTCTTACGAAAAGTCAACACATTTTATCTTGATATTGAATTTTATTATCATTATATTTAAATCTAAAGAGTTGATATTAAATATTATAGCCCAATAAAAAAATAACTTTATATGATTATGAGTTTCTTTAATAATATATATTATTAAAGAAAAATAATATTTTGCTTAAATAATTAATATTTATCAAAACTCAATATTCAAAATTTAAAAAACTTATTTATTCTATCGTTCAACAAGTAAAAGAGTTATTACAATTCAAAATATAACTGAAAAATATATTAATTACAACCTGAAATTTTGGCTATGTGCTTTATTCTCCCTATATTATCATTTTACTATAAATATTATCTAATTATCATTACAGAAAATAAATAATGATAAAATTTTAAAATTTATTTTAATTATAACTTTTAATATATATAATACCAAAATAAATAATATAATATTAATATTATTTTTTATTATCAATAACTTTCTATAATACTTATAGTAAACTATTAAAAACTAAAAAATAATTTTATATATTAAAAATGGAAAATCAATATTTCATATACCAATTAAATTTATTAAGAGTAGTTTTTGAAATTCTTATATATATTTTTATATAATTTATTTAACTCTAAATTAATCAAGTAATTTATATTTTTATAATTAATATAACTATATAAAAAGTATTAATTCAATTATTAAAAATATTTTTATTTTTTCTTCTTAATTTTTATTGTTTCTTTATCTTTTAATATTATTTATAGGATTAAAATTATATATATTTATA
>JNEM01012700.1:0-10184 GCA_000697335.1 Conidiobolus incongruus B7586
GGATAATATTATATAAAAAATATAATTGATTATATTTATAAAAAAAGTTTTATTTAAAAACAATTGAGAATATTAATATATATGATTAAAATTAAATATTTTAATATATATTCAATAATTAAGCTGAATTTTATTATATTATATAATATAATAATTTAAATTTATTTTTAATTTCTCAAAAATTGATCCAATTTTAAATATTTGAAAAAAAATTGAATTATAAAATAAACTTGAAATTTTATAAAATAAATAATATCAAGTAATATATTGATTTTTCATTAGATAATTTTGATAAAAAAAATAAAAAAATTCATTGAATCATTCAACTAACTATTTAATAAATTGTAACTGCACTCTGAGATAAATTTTTAAAAATTCCAATTCAGGATATAAAAAAAGATTTATTCAATTTTTTTAATAAACAGGTCAGCCAAAGAATTGTATTTGGTTGATATTTCCTGCTTGCTTGATATTGAATACATCTTTTAAAATCTACAATTTTTATATCGACTACAAAAGTGTTTGGAAGACGACATTTACCTACAAAGCTTTTAAACCTTGCGACGATCCACCCCGGATTTTTCATGGCAGATGAAGGACCTCCTCAATTCCTCTGTAAGTATCAGGAATATCTTCGGCATATCCTGCATATAATGGAACATTCGAAGTGATATTAGTTTTACTGTGGTTGTAGTTGTATTGACATTCCTTGATTTCCGCAATTAGAACTTCAACCTGAAGAAAGATACTTTGGATTAAACCTTTGAAGCTTTCTCCTTTTCATCCAACTATGGTCAGAAGAGAATTTTTCTGTTACCGAAAGTTCCATCATCTAGGGGGATATAGTATGATACTTTAACATTTTTCCACAACGTCCATACTGTGACATCGTATTCATCTGTTTGTGCATTGTAGCAGGGAAGATATACAAGTGAGTGTACCTCAAATTTCATTCCGCCTTTTGTCTGATCGAAGTTTGTGAAACTGTGATGAATTTTGACCTTCCAATCTTTAGAAATCTCTGTGATTCAATGCGCTTGGTGAGAATTTTGTTAAAGATTATAGGTGATTAACCGCACGTTGACTAGACTTTGTACAATAATGATATTGTAAAGGGATATTTAAAAGGAGAATTTATAAAGGTAGGATCTGTAATACGTAGTCCTATTAATATTTGCTCTTCTATCAATTCATCAATTAAATATATGATCAAATTATTTAATTGTCAAATTATATTATACTTGTTTAAAACTATATTCAAATGTAATTTTAAGTTCACTAATCAATAGTTCTCATAAACAAATCATAGCTCACCACATTCATATTATAAAATTGTACAACACTTAATAAGATTCATGAAATATTGATGTAATAGATCCAGTTATTTCAAACTATACTTAATACAGGAAGAAATTTCGATTATATAATTGATTTTTAAATTTCGGAAAATGATTTGGAATTCATCTCTTAAACCTAAATTTATAATTTGACTAATATAAATATTATTATATATGATTTATAGTTATAAATTTATTGTTTAGTCAATCTAATTTATATTGAAATTTTTTATAAAAAAATGAAAATTTGAAAGGTATTTTATTTAATAATTAAAAAATTTTAAATTATATTAAAGAAATAAATTATATAATTTATTAAATATTACTCAAAAATATAATAATAATAATATTTTATAACCTTCTACAATCAAATTATGTTTTATTATACTATTGAATATAACCAAGTTTAATAATTAAGATACTATATACTCTATCAAGCTATGATATAGCATAATAAATCAATAACAATGTATTAAATATCCATATTTATTAACTTAAATAATTGATTTAATAAATAATATAAATAATTAATTTTATTATTAAATGATTAAATATAATTTTTAATATAAACTATGTTAGTCACACTTAATTATTGTATAATTTAATAAATAATTGACTTATATATAATGCTTTAGATAAAAAAATAAACCAGAAAAATATATAATTATCATATAGTCAATTTAATTATATTTTTAATATTAAAAATATAATATATCAATATTAACTAATAAAAATATTGAATAATATATATTATTTTCAAGTAATCAAACAAATATGATGTATTTTAAAAAATTATTGAATATAAAATAACTATACTATAAAAAATCTGAGTGTAAATAAGTGGAAAGAACAATAATTTCAATATTAATCAAGCAATAAAATGACTAAAAACAAATTCAAGGAAAATATTTTGAAATTATAAGAAAATAAAAGAAAAGATGAATTGAATTTTAATAATAATTATTGGATTAATGAGAAGGTAAAGTATAGATCTATTTTTAATAGTTATATGGAAAAATAAGGTATGATAATATAACATATTAATATTTTGGTTTTGAAAACTTTGCACCCGACTATAGCTCAGTCGGTAGAGCGGGAGACTGTAGTTGAAGCTGTAATCTCTAGGTCACTGGTTCAATTCCGGTTGGTCGGATCTTTTTTTCCAATTATTTTTTATTATATTAGTTAATTTTATAACTATAATATTTGTTTTATTATAACCAATAAATGTTAAAAGATGTATAAATTATTGATTCAATAAATTATATTAATTATTTATTATAACTATTTTATTTATTTTCTTATTTTCATATTTAATTTTTATTCTTATTTAACTTTAATTAATTAAATATTATAATATAAAAATATATAATTTATTTTTAATATTATCACTTAATTTATTAATTTTTTTATATAATAATTTTATAAAGTTACTATTTAAATATAAATTACTATAAATTATTATTATCAATCTAATTAATATTTTAGTAATAAAATTTAAAATTATTATTAAACCCTATAATTTAGATTTTTTTTAATTTATATTAATAAGTTTTTATTAAAATTTTAAGATTTATTAAAAAAAATGTTTAATCATCTAATATAACAATATTTTATTCCATCACTATTTGAAGTTATAATGATTATTGCTTAATATGTTAATTTAAAAAAATATAATATATTTTTAAAATTAAATCATATTTAAAATATTAGAATTCATATTTAGGATATTAATATGGAAATTAAAAAGTGGCATATTTTTTAATTTCTGATCTTTCAAATTATATATATATATATTTAATTTTAATTAATTTTTTTTATTAAAATATTTTGATTTTAAAATTTATACTTAAATTTAATTATATTTAAATTAGATTATGATTATCAAAAGGCTTTTATTTTTGTATCTTTAAAACTTAACCATAAACCCTCTAAAATTATTTAAAACTTGTAAATAGCTTATAGAGATGGTATTTTATCTAAAACTATTATATATCACTAGATTTATGATTTTAAAGCTAGAAGGGACATTATTTAAAATTTACTAAAATCTAAAAAACTAATTTCTATTATTATTCTTTTACTTATTAATAGAGTAATAAATATATTAAAAAATATCTTTTTATTTTTGTTAAAGAATTATCAAAGTAATTTAATATCATTTATATAAGCATATTATATTTATTTAAGTTTAAATTTAAATTAATTAATAAAAATATAAAATAGATACTTTATAACTTAACAAAAACTTAAAAAAATTAAAATAACTATAGTTAAACTAAATTTATTAAAGTATAACTAAAAACAAAAGTCTTTATAGTAAATATATATAATTAATAAATCTTAAATTCCTTTATATAATCCTTTACTTAAAAATAAAACAAGATATTAGGTTAAGTCAAATTAATCCTTTTTACAAATTTTAATAAATAAATACTTTAAATATAAGTAAATATTAATTGTTATAATAGATTATAATGGTATATAGTTCTTTTATTTAATACCTTAAAGAAAATTAATTAATAGTAAATTATATATTACCTTTTTAAATAAAATTATTTTTAAATGGTATTTTCAATATAAATTAAAAATATCTATTATTTTACATGATAATTGTAAAATACATAAAACTAAAGCTATAAAAGATTTTTTATATAAAAAATAAAGGGAGTTACTATATCTAGTATATTCATCTGATTATAACTTATGTGATTATAATTGTTTTAGATAATTAAAAAATAGATTATAAAAAAAATTCCTGTAAACAAATTAAATTAGTTTATAAAATATCAAATTTCAGTCTTTAATAAAAAAACTATTTTTTAGATATTAAAAACTTACCAAAGATATAGAAAAGAGTTATTAATAATAAAAAAGGCTATTAATTTTATATTATTCATTAATTTTTATATATTATTAATTAATTTATTTGTTTAATTTTAATTTTAAAATTATGTTATTAATTAATTTCTATATTAATATCATTATGTTATAATTGCTTTTATTATTCCTTACAAGTAAAAAATTTAAAATTTATCATTTAATTAAGACATTAAGTTGAAATATAATTATAATTAATAAAATCTATTGGTATATCTTTAGTCTCATATATCTAAATAACCAATTATAATTATATTTTTATTTATCACTTGATTTTATTGATATTTATCATAAAAGAAAGTTTTGAATGAAATATACCATTGATTTTATCTACCTATAGACAAATTTCTATGATTAATTATCACAATTATATTGCAATCACAATTTAAATTGACAGTGTACTCACTCATACTATTTTTATATATGTATTAAATTCATTAGTTTATCAATTCAAAATTTAACTAAAAGTAACTTTTATTAATAATTTATTTTTCATAAAATTCAAACTCAACAAAATTATGGCAATAGATAAATTATATTAAAGAAATGGAATTTGGTATGATTATCGTATGTTCTACATCCAATTATACAAGTATGACAATAATAGGCAAAACCTTGTAATATATTTCAAAGTAATTTATTCATGTAATTAGTTAAAATTAAATGTTAAAAATTATATATTTGGTTCACAATATTCAACCAATTATTCAATTCATTTCCAAATATAAAAAGTGAAAAACTTGAATAATTGATATTTATAATCCATTATTTAAGTAATTGATAATAATTATTTTAATGAGAAAAAGTTTATTTTTAAATTTAATTCCCTTTCAATTTAGCCCACAAAAAAAATATAATTGCATTTTGATAAAATTAATAATATTATTTTAGTTAAAAAATGTTCCAAATTGTTGATATAATATTGTAATTATAATTATAAAATAAAATTGATACATATAAATAAGATATTAATAGAAATTAGTTCATGTTGATATAAAATTATGATGCATTTCAAGTTTATATAATATTATCTGATATTGCATTGAGACAATTAGCTATAATAGCTCTAATAAATGTACAAAATACCCTTTATTCAACTCAAATAATTAGAAAATTTAATGATGTCACTCTTAGTATATAATTACAATTTTTTATTATTTCGCGATTAACTTTTCATCATCATCTAAAAGTACCATAAGATATTTTCAATATTAACATTGCTAATTAATATATTAATAATAAATATATTTCAAGCTTTATGCATAAGTATCGAGTATCATATAGTTGAATGAGAGTAACTATATCCGAAATTACTACAGACATGATATTTAGTTGAATTTACTATTTTGCAATAGTTTTAATTGGTTAAGTAAATTATAGTATTTCCATAATTAATATCTGATTAAATTAAAGAATATACATTTAATAACTATGTAATAAATATATTAGAAATACTGATTATTATAAATATATTGAAGTACAAAATAACATTTTATCAATTATATTTCAAAAATATATTTAATTATCTAATTGATAAAATACTCATAAATTTTATTATTTTATTAAGATTTATGATTCGTAATATATATATACCTTAGTTTACTTTTTGTTTTATTATTTAAATGTTATATTCTAAATTAAATAAAATTCCTGATATTTTTCATTTTTATACATATAAGTTATATGGTATAATATATTTAAAATTATCATAATTAATATATTTTTAAATAAATAACATACCTTAGTAAAATAAATATAAGCTTCTGGTTAAATATATATCAGTCAAATTACTTAAAATATAAATAATATCTTAACAGATATCATTTATTAATTATTTTGAATTCAATTTATTTTATTTTTATCAAATAATAATTGGTAAGGATATAATTAATGTTTGGTTTAACCAAAGTTATCAAATTATATTTAAGGCTTTTTAAAAATTAATTTTAACAGTAAAAATAACACTGAAGTTCAATCAAAAATTCCTTGTAGTACCTAATCTAATATTATTTATATTCTATGATTTAATTTCATACATTATAGTTTAATGTAATTTGATTTATTAACTCTAATTTAATATTATTGATAATATAGTCTAATCTAATATGAAATAATATACCTAATTTAATGTCATTAATAAGTATGACTAACCTAATGTTGAATATCTAAAGTTAATTTAATATGATAATTTATTATATTCCTAATTTAATAATTTTATAATATATATCTAATCTAATATTTTATAAATTCTTCGAACATTATCCAATATATAGTAAATCTACCAATTTTTCGATTGCTAGTAGGGTATGAAATCAAATTTAAAATTCAAGCAGAAGGCAAATTCTGAATTCGTAGAGGTGTCTAGTTACTCAAATGATAATGCAAGTTTTAATCAATTTTATCCACAAACTGATGCCATGCTCATTGATACTCAGATCCTAAAAACGTCACTTGTTGATAATTAAATTGAAAATAAATCGATAAAATGATATTTAAAGAATATTTTTCTTGTTCTAATTGATATTATTGTTTTTTAGTTTATTAATAATTTTATTTTTCCCAATGGTGTTTTAATTGTCTTGATGTAAGAATAAGATTCGGTTTGAAGTAATTTATAGCAGTAATAATTTAACAATTATCTATAGATTTACTTATTACCTCAATATTTGAACTATAAAGAAAACAAAATGAATATAAATATATATTCCCCACATTTTGGACATTGTTTAGTTGTTTAAATTCTATTTAAATACAATGATTAAACTTTGGAGGGGATTTAATCATTCATTTGAAAACAATCTCAAACAAAAAATTAAAGTTGGTTTCAATTTAATTATCACAACACATATTAATTTAAAGATATGAATAAGTTAATAGAGCTTGATTCGAAGATCGGCTACTATATAAATGATGCTTTGTTTAACCACATCCCTTAGATTGTTTTTTGCTATAAAGCCAAGAATTCAATAAATCATTCACCAAAATATTTTCAACAATGCATATTTTTTAAGCCAAATTTATGGATGATATAGAATATATTATTATCATATTGAAAATCATTTTTGGTTGGTTTTTTTATCTCTTAAATTTAATTAGTTTATTTTTTGCAAAGTGCTTTCATTTACAAGTTCTATTAATAGTACACCACATATTTGATAAATGCACATTCTATGTAACAATAATTTTCATCATGATAATATTTTAGAAAAATCAGTTAATTATGACTTCAATAATATAAATAAAAGGATTTCTGAAATTGAAGAGCTGTTCTTATTTTTGATTTTTCTAGTAAAAGACATAAATTATGATGTACAACTGAATTTATAAAGTTATAATACTCTAAATACTTTACATTCATATTTTGTTTAATTTATTGTTGAATTTGATATATACAATACATTTTTTAAATTTAGTTCAAATTTAAAGCTAAAATAAAAATCTTAATTTTATAAGGCTGATATTATTATCCGCTTTTAATCAATTATTACCTCTCAAAAAATACAATCCATTATTCAAATAAATATTAAATGGTATAATTTACCAATAAAATAAATTAATAATGATGATTTTGTATTTGTCCATTTCATTTCAAGTATCACAATTTTAAAATTAATTAAATCATGTTTGGTAATGATAAAAATAGATCAAATAAGTTGGGAATAAATTATTAATGTCAGGTGAAATCATTTCATTAAACTGGATTACAATTCAAAGTGGATTAAGAATCTTGGAGAGAATACCAGTGATATTTTGTATAGTATAAAAACGATGCGATTAACAACATTATTGATCATAAATTTCTTAATCTAATTATCTATTTAGTCTTTCAAAATGGTCAAAGTCGCTGCCTTATTCACTGTCTTATCTACTCTCGCTTTATCCGCCTCTGCCAAATGCCTCCCCAAGCCTTCTGACGATCAAATTAAGTGCCAAACTGCCGCTAAGGACTTGAGCTTCGTTATTGGTGGTAACCTCCAACCCACTGACATTTTCTTGGATTTGGGTCAAGCTGGTCAAGCTCAACAAACCAAAAACCCCTACGCCAAGTACCTCCGCAAGGTTGCTGGTGGTTTCACCATCCCCTTGAACATTGCTGGTGACTACATTACCACCAAGGTTCCCAACACCCAAACCATTCACTCTGACTCCTACAAGATCAACTTCATTCATCAATTGCAAAACGGTGTCTCTGTTATCACTGATGTTAAGTGCCACTACAAAGATGCTGATTTGTAAATGATAGCTGTAATTTAATTTAAAATAAATTAATATATAATCTTTACGAAATATATCTACCTTATATTCACTAAGTTTGGTGATTTTATAATAACTATTCTATTATTTATTTACAATATTCGTAATATTGTCTACTAATATTCAATGAAAATTTTTTACCATAAATAAATAAATTTACATATATATATATATATATGAAATATGATTATTACTATTATAAGGTCAAATTTAGTGAAATTAATATTGTAAATTATTGATTTCAAATCCCATATTCACTTTATATATTCGATAATCAAATATGATATAAGGTTGTAGAGTAATTTAAATCTTCATTTTTTTTATAAATTTAATTATTTTTAATTAATATTAAGTATAAATAATTCAATAATAAGTATTTCGTTCATATAATTAAAACTAAATGTAATTGAAAAATATTGATATATATATATATATTTGAACAATTTAAAAAATATATCCTTAAACCTCTTAATCTATTTTATATTAATAATTTTCCTACAAATTATCCTATTTTATTATTTGAAATAAGTATAAAGACACAGTTCAATAAATATAAAAATAAAAATTATCCATTGTTGTGAATTTTTTTTCAATTTATCTTTTCTCAGTTTATACTTAATCAAATATAAAAAATATATGTATATATAATAAATTCATTTAGTAAATCAATTATTTATTTACATATTATTTTAAAAAGGATTAATATTTAGATTATAAAAGTAATAAGTATGATTTTTGAGATTAATATAGTTAAGAAATGTAATAAAATAATTTTTTTTAACAAAAATCTTGCAGAAACTAAACCTTCAAAACCTCTAAATTATTATTACTTTAAATTTTTACTTTTTAAAATATAACTATGAATATTATTTTTTTTTTACGATTATATATAAATATATATATTTCTTAAGTCAACATATTTTTTGAATAAATTGTATAATAAATTTTCACTATTCAATATATATAAAGTCTTATACTACTTAATTAATTTTAATTGAATAGTATCTAAAATAAAAATTTAAGTGTTATTTCAAGATACCAGCTATTAATAGTGTTTCTTTCTAGAATAATATATAAAGTTGATTTTTTGTTCAAAATATAAAAAATTAATAATAATAATAAGGATAATATGAAATATTAATATAAATTTTTATATTATTGATTATTAATTTATTTTAATTTATAATGAAATTTAATATATACTTAATTTGAAAAAAAATTTTCCTTATAAAAATATATTAATATATATTGATGAAATTATAAGATTGATATAGGTTTAAATTATATTTTAATATTTATTTTTAATTTATACAAAATTAGTCATATTTTAATCACGTGCCTTATTATTCACAATTATTATGATATCTTCCAAAGTCAGGCTATCACATTTGATTCATTTTTATACCATTCAAAGTTATAATTATTAAACAAAACTATTTTAAATAAATTATAAAATAATTTATAAGTTCTTTTTCTTTTAAGTTTGAATATATTTATTTAGTTTAATTTTATATTATATATTAATTAAATTATTTTTTTAAAAAAATAAACAATTATTATTTCTTATTTCAATACGGATTATAATTTAAAAGTAATAAATTTTATTAGTTAAAATTTAACTATTATAAATCTTATAATCATTATAAATAATATTATTGACAAAGCTAATAATTATTTAAAGATTAAAATTATAGTTTTAATATATAAGAATAT
>JNEM01012701.1:0-11882 GCA_000697335.1 Conidiobolus incongruus B7586
TTATAGTTTTAATATATAAGAATATACTAAATAATAATTAATAAAAATTAAACTAATTTGTTAAAAAGGGATTATTAATAAATTAATAATAAAATCTATTTATATAAACTTTTATTATAAAATATATAAAATATTATTCCATTGATTTTAATGATTAGCCTTACCTATATTTTATAAAAAAATTTTTATTAACTTGATTATATTTCCCTATAATATATATAGACTAAGATTTGAAAAAAAAATTTACAAATTATAATGATTGGTTAAAATAAAATAGTGTTTTATAATTAATAAAATTTTTTTAAGTTTAAAATTATTAAAGAAATAAATATAAAAATTTTATATAACTATAGTTATTAAACAATAAAATATTATTCTTAAAATTTTATAAATTCTATTAATAATATTGAAATGCCAATAGTTATTAAGCTTCTAATAATATATTCAGATTATATTTTATATTATAATAAAAAGACATATTTATGATAATCAATAATAATTTGTGAAAAATATCTGAGATATATTGTATTTCATTTTTTAACAAATTCCTTGATAAAATATATTTTTTATTAATTCATACCATTTTTGATATTAATATTATACCCTTTATTTAACATAAAACAATTTTAATTTAATAGTGAATACATATTATTAACCAATTATAGTATTTTATTCTTTTGATATTTTCAAACATATTTAAATTAAATTAGTTATTAAATGAAAATATTAAAATCTAAAATTATAAATTATTTTTATCAATCTATAATTACAAATTAATGAAAATATATTAAAATATTAATAATTAATCTAAATTTATGTTGAATATAAATGTTTTTGTAATATCAAATTATCCCTACCAATTATTATTGCTTGCGTTAAATAGTAATGAATATATAATGTAGTAGTTGAATACCTTAAAAATGAATTCCTAAAATGCTTTAGATGCCTGAGAATAATTGACAAAATATATAAATGGGGATTAGAAAGAATTAAGGTAAAATTATTGTAAATATTGAAATATATGTCTACGAGTTATTCGAATATTTGAAATTTGAGAAATGTCAAAGCTATAAATAGATATAATTGTATTAAATAATTTACATAATTATCTATTTTATATAATAAATTAATTTTATTTCTTACAATAATAATTAATAAAAGACTAAAAATAATTAAAAATTTTTGGTATAAAATTAAAATCAAGAAATTTAAATAATTGATTAGAATACAAAATAAAAATAACTTAATCCTTAATGCTTGTAAGCTCTGATCAAATAAGTTTAATCAATTCAAATTATAAATTTCTAAGATTGAATGTTTAATTAAGTAAATATAGTTTGTATAGGTTTGAGTATATTTATTTAATATTTAGAAATATTATATTGATTATTGAATATTAAATTTCTTCTTAATCCAGTTCCAAATGGGTCTGATAATATAGTTTTTGACAAAATTGAAGATAGGTGTCCTATATTGCCATAAAAATTTGGCCACTGCAACAGTGATGGTACCCAAGACTTTGAATACTTGGGAAAGGAAGCCTCCAGATTGGCCTGGATTGGATGGGGTAGTTGGAGTGGTATTTCCTCCAGAAGTGGTAGGTGTAGGAGACGTTGGCTTGGGGTTATAGGTTGTACTGGGGGTTGTGACGGATGTGGTTTGTGGATATTTGGAAGAAGAGGAAGTAATTGAGAATTTGGTAACTGAAGTGGATGAAGATGACGAAGGAACTTGAGAGCTGCTTGGAGTGGTACTGGAGACACGGTAGCGAGATGTTGTTGTTGTTGAAATAGAGGTGCTTTGAGGACTTGAAGAACGGCTTCGGGAAGTGCTTGAACCACTGGATACTGATGCACTAGTAATGGAGGTTGATTGCGAACTATAAGAACCGCTTTTGGATGTGGTAGCATAACTTGTTACAGGCCGGCTAGTACTGGAAGTAGTTTGGGAATAATTTTGAACTTGGAAATTTTCAATTCCTTCAGGTGGATTACCCTGAAGTAGTTGCCCAAAATCGAAATCTGCTTTGTTATTCGACGAATTGGACTTGTCAGTTTCTTGAGAAAGTAACACCTTGTTAGCTTCAGGAACAATTTCGTTACCGTTGTTTATTTGATTTGATGGTTCAACATTCAACATTCTCCCGATTTCATCCCAAACACCTTGAATCCCATGGGATGCCATCCCATTAGTGAATAAAGCAACATATAAAAATGATAATGAATGCTTAGAAAATAATCTCATTGTTAATCAGAGAAAAATGATACAAAACAAAAGCTATGAATTATATCTGTAAATTAATAATTATAGACATAACCTATCTTTAAATAGTAGATTCTAGGGTAATGCAATTAAAAGACTGCATGAGAATTATGAAAGATCCGTCAAAAAGTTCACTTTAATTAAAGTTGTTTGTTGATTAAAAGGTTGATTATGTAGATTAGTGTATAAGATAATTATAATTATTAACACATTAATAAAAAACTTAATATATTTTTAACTGAAAATCTAAAGCTCATTATATATTAAATACAAATCCAATATTGAACAATTGCTTGAATATATATCATTTTCTTAGTTTTCAAAATTAATGATTGATTTAAACTGAGGATTTATTAATTAAACAATATGCAAAGTTTTAATAATTTTTCATTGTTATAATCGACATATGAAGATAATAGCGATTAACTACAAATAATATACCATTTAGTTTGATGATAGAGTTTATTGTTAATTGGATTTATGACAAACCAGTACAATTTTGTAAGATTAAAAATAATATTTGGTTTCAAAAAAGTGGTTCAATTAATTATATTGCTGATAAAGCCGTCAAAGATCTTTACTAAGTGGTCACAGAATCTGCCTAATAATCTTCATTTTATGGTCGCATCTTATGATCAAGTATATTATTTCTCAAATTGTAGTGGATGGTTATATATATATATTCTGCAATTAATTCGGTAATTATTTGAATTAAAAATTCCGTAATATTTCACTTAGTTACGAATTGATGTATAAATTGATAGATATTTTTTCGATTTTGATGTATTTAAACTATTTGAATATATGCTCAAATTAAATCAGATATTGAATTAGTATACTTTGGTAGCTAATCTTAAATTTATTTCTGTCATCTAAAAAATGATGAAACTGATTGCTATAATTTTTGTTTCAGTACTGCACACGTAATATTTCATGCATTTTTATATCAATTAACATAGCATTTATTCTATATATGATAATCATATTCCATGGATATAATTTCAGGTTTGATTTGTTTTAAAGATACGGAATATATGAAAAAAAGAGTTTAAATTCATTTGTTCATATAAAGATAATAGCAATGTTGGTTTTAATCAATGTTTGGAGTGAAATTTAACTATCTTCTCATCAAATTTAAAATATTCCAGCATCAAATAAAATGATTTCAAAATATAAGCTGAAAATATTAAGAGTATTATGTATATTTGGATGGTTGAGAATAACTAAATAATCTGGTAAATACATGAAAACATCAGTGAGTAAAATAATGCGATTTAATCCCTTTTTACTGCCAGTACCTTGTCAACATTTCATAGTTCAAATGTAATATAAAACATTCATATTGTTTCAAAAATTTTTAATTATAAATAGTTGATTATTTATATTAGACAAATAAAAAAGATTTGACATTTGCAAAAAATAAAATATACCAATTAAACTACTCTGGACAAATCGTTATATTACGTTGAAAATTATACTTAATATAAAGTCACTTTACAAAACATCCAACTAATGACTAAAAAGACAATATACTATGGATAATAGAAAATTATCCCTTAAACACATAACAATATTAAACACTTATTTTTGAATTGTTAAAAAATATTTGAAATTATGACAAATTTTTATGCAGAATTTGGGTCAGAGCGACGAAACTTATTAGCTTACTAATATAATACTATTTTTATTAAAATTATTAAATATATTATAAGTTTATTTTATATAAACTTATAATAGTCATTATTTTATGATTTTTGATATATTTTTAGAATTTTTAAATTTTAAACGGATTAAATTATAAACTGTTTCCTTATTAGATTAATTATATAATTTGAAAGTTTCTATGATTATTTATAGTATTATCTCTTATTATCAATTTAATTGATTAGGTATGTTTGTCTATGGGAGAAATAATTCTGATTATCATGTATCTAAGAGCGATATCAGATATTTTTCGTAATTTTCCTCATGGAATTGTGAAAAGAAAACTACCAACAATAGCTTTAAATAATCGTCATTGTATTCAAGGTAATGATGTGTCTAAGTTTAAGGGATAATAGTTACAGAGTTTTTATATTATTAGAAAGAAATAAGGTGATTATCTAAGTGATCGTCGAGAGACTCCATTAAGATATCATACAAAATTTAAGATATTAGCCATATAATATATTCTTTGTTTTATGGATTAAAGTTAATGTTTAGACCGAATAGCCATATGAGGAACTGATTGCATAAAATATAAGTGAAATGAATTAAATGTGACAATTTTAATAAATCACTAAAAATAAATATATTTAATATATTCAAATTATCATTGTGTAGTACATATTTAGCACTTTTATAATAATGCAAATAAAAAGAACTGCAAAAAATTTCAAATCTCTACATCTACTTTTATTTAGGTCCATATTAGTATACAATATGTAAACTATTGTTATCAGGAAAATATCAATAAAATGTATATTTTATAGATAATTATCAATTGGGCTGAATTTATATCAATTTGTCACAATACTACAATTAGTATTTAATATACTGGAACTAGTCTGTATCAGTTTTTATTATATACTTTTAATAGTCAACTATAGATATATAGAATACTACAAAAATATAGTTCACTTGATTTTTATCTTTAAACTCAAAATACCAAGCTATTTATGATATAAAATTGTTACTTCTTAATGCTATCTAACTGATCCCAAACGATTTATCAAATTATCTAGTAAAAATATTGAAAATTCTATACTATAATATTCAATTAAGAATATAAGTTTAGTTGAGATCTCGATAAAAATAATAGTAGATATTTTCTCTGCAGCTATTTTCATTTCTATTCGCAAAATAATTTATTCAAGGAGATAGTTTAACTAAATATTTATATATAATTACAATATATTTTGTTATACCATTATGTCTTTATATTATTTTAACAATAAGAATATCAGATTCAAAATTTGAATCAAAACAATGATGAGATTTATTGAGTCATTCCAACATATTTATATTCAATATCAAATATTCCAATATTTATTCAATAAATAACAAACTGAATTAGTAGATAGCAATTATTATATTAGAACTAATTATAATATTAAAATCAATTAGTAATTTTTTATATGAACTTCGCCCTTCACTGAATTTAATATAGAGGAGATAATATATAACATTAGATTTTATAACTGTACTGAAATGTTCTATTCGAAAACATTATTATTTTAAAAACTATTAAATCTTGTAAAATGAAATGAAACTATTTGCTTTCATTATTTATTTAACTTTAATTACTAAATTGATAAAATTTTCAACTCATTTTATCAAAAATTAGAGATAGAATTAAAAATTGAGTAATATTTTTTTATCATATTCAAATGTTACTGAGAAGCTTTAATATAAGCAGTTATAATTCATTAAAATTCCTACCATTTTAATTTTAAAAATTATCCTATTAAAACTTGGTGAAAAAGTCCTTGATTGAACTAATAAAATATAGGATAAATTTATTTTTATTTGTTTAATATTTCATACTATCAGATAGTTGCATGGAATAGATGAGTCTACATATGCGTTGAGCAATTGATATATTATTTAAGCGGTTAATAATTAAATCTCAATCTTGAATGTTTTCCAAACATAATTATTATAATCTATAATTGTAATAATATTTATAAATTATAATACATATTACTATTTTTGTAATTTTAATTCAGAAAATAAATCTAAAAATGGAAATATCAAGTTATAATCATATTAAAAAAGAAGCTTAAAGAAAAATTTTATTATTTAAAGATAGTATTAGATAAATTAAAATATCTGCTTTTATAAAAGATGTATAATTCGATCTATTAAAGTTGGCATCAAAGTATTGGCACACATAATTTTTAAAAAATATAGTAAAATATTTAAAAATGACCAAAATAATAATTGGAATTGATTTAGGAACTAACTCTTGTGTTAGTTTATGGGAGAATAGTAGGTTGAATTTTTTTCTAGCAATTAAGGAAATCACATGACATTTTCATATATATCATTTAATGAGGTAGAGAGTTTAATGGGGGAAAGTACTATGTATCAAATTTGAATGAATCCTCAAAATGCTATATTTGAGGTTAGATGATTAATTGAAAAAAAATGATATCCCTAGAGTTCATGAAAATATGAAATACTTGCTATTTAAGGTACTAAGCTGTTGTGGTAACCCTGTTCTTGTGGTGGAATATAGAGGAGAAAAAAACACTATACCCCTGAAGTGGCTTCTTGAGTGATATGAATAAAATTGAAAAAAGCTGCAGAAAAAAATTAGGGGGAACAGTTGATAACCTTGTTGTAAAAGCTCCTGCATATTTTAATGCCCTGCAAAGGCAATCAACTAAAGATGTAGGGTTTATTCCTGGATTAAATGTATTAAATGTCATCAATAAACCTACAGCAGCTGAATTAGCTTACATTCTACATTAACAGGGTTCAATATTCAGAAATGTTATAATGCTTGATTTCAGAGGAGGTGCATTTGAAGTTTCAATTTTCAAAATTGATCAAGGGCTTTATAGGTAAAAATAATAGCTGAGGATACTCACTTGGATTAGCAAAATTTCACTGGTTACCTTAAATACCTTTTTTCTTAATAATTCAAACCAAAATATCAAAAGAAACTCACAACAAATCCAGGCGCTATTACCTGTTTAATATTTGCATGTGGAAACTTGAAGCGATCTTTCTTATCAAAGTGAAGCTTCACTAAAATTGACTGCATTGTTCAAGATATCGATTTATTCTTATACATTACAAGATCAGAGTTCTAAAGTTTTTTCAGGATCTTTTTAGATCCCTTTTGATTCTATGAACGGGATATCACACATTTCCCCGATGAGAAATCCAAAATTAATAAAACTGTCTTGATTGGAGGATCAACTAGTATTCCAAGCATACAAAGGATAGTTAGTGATTGTTCTGTGAAAAAAATGGAAAAGATCGATCAATCAAGGAGAGCTGTAGTGCATGGTGCTGCTATCCAAGTCGAGGTTTTTTCAAGCATGTCTGATCAGTTTAAAGGTATATTCCTAATGGATGTTATATTACTATCTTTTGGAACATCTGATGTAAGTGGAAAAACGTCAGTAATAATCCAAAAAATACCCCCATTTCGATCAAAAAGACTGTAAGTCATGCAACCATTTATTATAATCAAATTAGTGTGGTGGTTACTGCGTTTCAAAAAGAAAAATCCACTACTATAGACAAGGTGTTTATTGAAGAATTTAATTTGTCTGGAATTCTTCCGAAATCCAAAGGTGAAGTAAAAATTTATTTTACAATTGAAATTGGTGAAAATGGTAGCTTAAGTGTATCAGCGGAAAGCTCTACTGAAACTTAGCAATAATTATGAGTTGATCAGAATAAGCGTAAGCTGTCTGAACAAGAAATCAGTAGAAGCATATATAAAGCTTAGAAATATAAGGAATAAGACCGAGAAAAAATCACAAAGATCAATGTGAAAAATGAATTGGAAATATTTCTAATTCGAAGAGAATCATTAATGATAATAGTATTATATATGAAATCAATTCGGCTGGCTATAAAATCATGTTAAAGTTATCTAGAATGAGATTGGCTAGTTAGATGATAACTACAAAGATTCTTGATTAAAACCAAATTATCGGCTAATGCTATAATTGATATATATATATATATATATGTTCTAGTTTAAATAATATCTTTAAATCTCACTTTTAAGATAATTATTGAGAATATTTGTTATAAAATATTGAAAAAATCAATCTTATTAATTCTACAATATTGAAATTCTAATTAATTCTTTAAATTTTAAAAGATTTGATATAATATGTAGTATCCACTTTTTTGAGTTAAATTGTAATATTTCCTAATAAATTTCATATATTCATTCAATAGTTGGATTTAATAGTTTACAAAAAATTGTAACAAATGTTTATTGTATCTTAGTGTTAGCAAAGCTAAATTCTTAACATACTTCAAAACTAATACACAAGTTATTTTAGAATCATGATAAAAAATTATTTGATTTATTTTAAAATCATATTTCAACATTTTTATTTTGTAAATAAGTATTTATTTTTTGAATAATCAATATATATTATAGGAAGTTCACTCGAATATAGGTTAATCAATCGGCAGCATACAGCTTCGGGGTCTTCATTCTTGATTCCATGCAATCTGATACAATTTTGCTATGATTGGATGAGTAACTTTATCTAATTCCTTCTGTAAACAAATATAGTGGTCTTTGGTAGGATTTGGGTGAGCCGAGATCGACGTAGTCACTTTTTTAATAGCCTTTTTCAGATTTTTAAGATCATTACTCTGGAACTTGCTTTTCACATTTTCATGACTAATAATATTCTCTAATCGCATAATATCAGAATTTAATTCTTTTTTCGCTTTAATAAATGAAGATTCTGTTTCATCATACATTTCAGACTGTTTAGCTTCATCCTCTAATCGATCGAATTCCTCCTTGGGTACGGAAAGGTTATTATTGACTATGGTAAGATAATTGGTCATCCCAGTCAAGATATCCGTTATCGACACTTTTAAAATACCATTCATATCAATAATTAAGGCAACAACAATAATAGGAACTCCACGAGGTGCTGGTGGGATTGAACTTAATGCGATTTCTCCCAAATACAAGTTACTGTTGGTTGCTAGATTGGTCTTTTGATAAATATGACAAACTATAGTACTTTGGTTATCTTCGGAAGTTGTAAATGTGAATGTATTACTGACAGGGATCGGAGTGTTACGGTCTATAACTGTGATGACTGAACCATCATCAGTTCCAATACCTAATGGCAGTAATGTAACATAGGTTGGAATGGGATCCTTTTTTATAACCAGGGTCTCTTGCTTTAAGATACCTCCAAAAATAGCTGCTCCATAAGCTATTGCTTCATCAGGATTAATCGAATTATTAAGCATTTTGTCTTGAAACCAATTTCTCATCATCCTTTGAACTTTTGGAATACGAGTAGATCCGCCTACTAACACAATTTCATGTATATCTGATTCATTCATTTTTGCATCGTTTAAAACCTTGGTAATGGAGTCAAAAGCTGAATCGAATAGATCTTGGCATAGTTTTTCAAAAAAAGATCGTGTAACTGATGTGGATATATTAAGTGATGAGCCATCAAACCAGTACACCATTGTAACTTGATCCTGAGATGACAAAGTAATTTTGGCACTTTCGCATGCTAACCTGGCACTGGCGGAACTTTTTACAAACTTAGTTATTTGTTTTCTAGTTTCTCGATTAATTATTTGAGCAAGGTGGTTAAAAAGTCTGCTATCGAAATCTTCTCCTGCGAGGCGAGTATCAGAACTAACTTTTTTGACTTCAACTTTCCCCTTAAGAACGTTTAATATTGAAACTTGTAAATTAGCTCCTCCAAGGTCAAATGTTAAGATGTTTTTCTCATTCGAATCTTTCAGTTCAGAGATATATGTTAAACCAATAGCTGTAGATTCATCGATGATTTGTAAGACATTTAATCCTGCAATAGTCGCTGCATTATTCATTGCTTGTCTTTGGAGGTCATTATAGTATGCAGGAACTGTGAGTACAACATCTTTTATATTCTTACCCAGATAATCCTCTGCAACTTTCTTCAACTTTTTCAATATCAATGAAGAAATCTCCTCAGGAGAGAATAGTTTCGTATCGCCCTTGTACTCTACCAGAATCTCTGGGCTACCATTGCTGTTAAGGACCTTAAAAGGGGCACGTTTCATATATTCCTGTACGCAAGTATCTTTAAACTTCCTTCCAATTAATCGTTTGATATCAAATACAGTATTGTAAAGGTTATCTGTTATTTGTTCTTTAGCTGATTCACCTACTAAGCAATTTGTCTTATTGAATGATACCACAGATGGAGTGGTTTTATTTCCATTCTCATTTGGTATTATGAAAGTTTTGCCATCATCCCATACACTGACACAAGAGTTACAAGTACCAAAATCGATTCCAATTACAGGCGAAGTCATTGGATTATAGCAGTATGTAGAAAAGAAAGATTTTTAGGGAAAACGTATTATCAAAATAAGCCAGATATTCCTTTATATATATTCAATATTTTTCTTATTCCATATTTTAGGATTATCTCAAATTGACCTGTGTAATCTTAAATTTACTCAATATTTTATTAAAATTAGTCAATTGAATAATCATTAAATATTAATATAGACTAATTAATCTAGAATTTGAAGTTTAATTCAATTTTAAAAATTAATTTTCAAATCACTTGATTGTCACTTTGAAATTTATATAAGATGTTCAATTTTTTGAAATTATTTAATAACTAAGTTAAATTTTATTTCAATAATTACTTTTCAAATTATTCAACTATATTATTTGACGTTGAACAATGTGATTAATATAATTTAAAAGCACTTTAAATTTATTTTTTATTAAAATATTAGTGTTTTCAAGGAATAAATTATAATGATTAATACATAGATTTTAATGAATCATTCATTGATATTATTTGATATTTATTAATTAAAATTGGGAAATATTTTAATATTTCCTTACTTTTTTCAATCAATAAAATTTTTAATTTATAAATGCCACAGAAATTGATAAAACTAAAACTATAATTATTATGATAGAAATCTTAGTAATTCATTACTAAAATAGAACAAAATTCACTTGATAAACTATAAATTAAAATATCTTTATGATATATATCGCACTATATAATATGTAATCTATATAATGTATTGAATATTATAGAATTTAAAAATGATATGAATTTTAAAGTTTAAAATATTTTATAATCTTTTAATATAACAACAGATGGTGAAATAGTATGTATGTCATTCATTTAGAAATAATCATCAGCCATAACCTTCAAATTTTGAAATTATTTTTTAGCGTATATCTCTCAAGCAAAAGAGATTTTGACAATATGAAAATTATTAATAATTAAATACACCAAAATATTAATACTGTAAAATATTTATATATTCGGAAATACATATTATAAGTTATGATCTTATTTTAAATCATAAGGTAATAACTTATTCACAATCATTCTATTTTATCCTGTGTATTATATTAATATAAAATCAGAGTTTATTTGAAATTCATCATTTTTGTAATATTACTATGTAATTTAAATATTGGGAATTTTTTGTGATCAAAAAATAAACATTTTAATATATAATATCAAGTTAATAATCTCTTTTATTATTAATAACTTTTTGCTATACTTTTAACAGATTTCTAATATTTAAAATATAATTCTTTTTATTAAAGACTGATATTTAATATTTTATAAACTAATTAAATTTTTTTGCAAAAATTTTCTTATTTATTAGTTTTTTAATTATCTAAAACAATTATAATTACATTAGTAAAAATTTAAAGTATTTATTACATATAATAGTTTTTTTAATTATTTATAATTAAAATTTTTTTGCAACTTTAACTTTATGTATTTCATAATTATTATATATAATTATATATTTTTTAATTTATTTTAAATATATTAATTAAAAATAATATTATTTGAAAAAATTAAATTTATTATTGTTTAATTTTCTATTAAAGATTAAATAAAAAAAATAATTATTTTTATTAT
>JNEM01012703.1:0-16708 GCA_000697335.1 Conidiobolus incongruus B7586
TTTTATTAATATTAAAAAAAACTTTTGATCATTATTAATTAGTTTAAAAATATTTAATTTATAGAATAAATTATTTAAAATTAGTTTTTTAATCAAAAAAAATATATATATATATATAATTTAGAACTATATATTTCCTTATTTGTTATATATATATATATATATATATTTTATTAATTAAAATTAATAATATATTTGAAAAATCTGAAATTAAAAACTTTCTTATTTTTTAAATCTAAGGTAATATTAAGTTTTTATATTTGATTCTATATTTTATAAATGATAACTTATCTAAAATCAATTACCATATGATATAGCAATATTTATATATAATATTTTATATTTTTGATTGCCCTAAGTGTTATACAAATCAATTTGGTTATCATAATAATTCAATTATTTAATTATACTATATTTGTTGATTGTTTATTATATTTTTTTATATAAAATATATCTTGAATTAAAATGTTAATCAATCAATAGTCAAAAAGTGAAAATTTTTTAATCTATTTAATACTTATATGAAAAAAATACAATTTTTTTTATTTAAAAATTGTATTCTAAAAGGGAACAACATAATTATATCATTAAAATTAATTAAGTGCAATTTTGCCAAAATGGAGATGCTGATTAAGTATAACATAAATGATTGATATATAATGGCTAAAATTCGGAATAGAGTCTTAATTTCATAAGTCAATTTTGAATTGATTTACATTCGATTCACTATTACTAAGCATATTATGGCATTTTTGTACTACAGGGCTTGTAACTTTCTCTAGATTTTCGCTTTTTTCAATTAAGGTGTCCTTAGTAGAATTTTGGTTGTCTTTCAACCAATTAATCATATCAAAGATGGCTCTTTTCAATTTCTTCATTGCTAAATTTTCACTTGCTTTTTTATATTTATTAAGCATATTTTTAAAACTATATGAGCAGAATAATATGTTTATTAATTCTAAAAGTATTTTCTTCATCTTCTAATTTATATTCTTCTCTATCTTTGATGATTCGCTGAATTTGTTCTTTGAAAAATCTTCCTTTAATGCCCAATTTTTTGACCTGACTGGTTTTTCATGTTACTTTGTCTTGTGCTTTAACATTAAGAATACTATTAATATTTATTTTAAAGTTTGCATTAATTTTTGCAATTCTTAGTTTTGGTAATGTTCCAGGCAATCGAAACTCATCTATACACAAATTGCATTTAGTCGTGGACCTTATGACTTGACATATCTTGACCGGGACTCTCCTTTGATATTCCTCAATTATACCGTAAACTTCGGTTTTCGTGGTTGAGAAGGGGTGTTTGCTGGGACAACAGAAGACATTAATCCACCTTGAAATTCAACATCAAATGAAAGAGAGAACATATTTATTAATAATACATCCTTTGTGTTATTGAAACCTCTTCCAGATAACATTACTGCTTGAACTGCAACACCATAAGCTACACTCTTTTCAGGATTAATGTGCTTATTAGGTTCTTGGCCATTGAAATAATTATTAACAATATTTGATACTTATGATATTCTAGCTGATTTTTTAACTAGAACAATTCCGTCAATCAGAGATTTATGTATTTATGTTAATTAAACCTAGCTAACAATATCAATAGTGGGAAAAGATAGATTCCGGCGCAAACCTTGAAATCTGGCTCTGTAAATTGATGTGTAAAAGTCAATATCTTCCAAAAAAATCAATCTTGATTGAAGCTCGAACTTGAAGAGGTAACATACATTTTGATCATTCACATGTGATATTCAAACGAGTCATAAATCTTGCATCAGGAAAATCTTTTGTGCATTTTTGCTTAAATCATTTGAAAATACGGTCAGCAAGATCATTGGTAGAATCTTCTCTTAAGTGCTATTAAGTGTTGTTATTGCATGAATCCTTCATCATTTGTATTATTATACTCACACTAAAAAAGTATCCACCCAAATAAATAACTAAAAAATTTCTTATAAATGAAATCTTTTAATCTAATCTATATGCTAGCAGATCAGCCATTCGTTCGTATATAACTGATCATACATTTAGTCCAGCAATCTTCGCTGAATCTCTTGTCTCTTGTCTTTGTAAATCACTAAAGTATTCTGATACAGTAATTACTGTTTCATAGATTTTCTTACTAACATAGACTTTTGCAATCCTTTTTATATTGTTTACAGCCAAAGAATAAATCTCTAATTGAATATATAACCACTTTTCCCATTTAAAAAAATAATTCAATTAAGAAATTATCATCAATATTATCAACATAACGGACTCTAGTTGGTGGCGTTTTGAATACTACTATGATTGAATTTTCTTTCAATCAATCTCTTTGATCTAATACATCATTGAATTTATAATAATAATTTTAATAATCCCCAATCTCAAATATATCTTAAGTTCTCATGTACAAAGATATAAAATTTTGTTTAAAATATTAACATAAATATTTTTCAACTAAAAATTAATTATTTTATAATTATGTTATTCATTTTCACATGAAATTTACCAAATTATCAATAATTATAATATTATACTCAAATTATTTATATTAAAATTTAAATTTGAATATACTTTTCCTCAATTATTAACTAATCTGCTATTATTGGAAATTCTTTAAGTTATATTACTAAGCTTGGAACAATTATTGAATAATTTAAATTATATTAGGTTATTAAAGATGAATAATGACTATAATTGATTATATTTTTCATGAACAATTTAGTACAATTATCTAATTTTTTTCTTAGTTAACAAATTATGTTCATTTTATTAATATATATTAAAGTATATTATATTCACTTGAAAAATCAAAAGATTTAATTAAATAATTTGAAAATTCTATTATAAAAATACATAAATACAGTGAAGTTCAAGGTCTTAACTATTAGTTATATAAAAGTAATAATTTATAATAAATGAATATTTGAGTAATCTAATAATATATTTACAATTATCAACTTTTGAATCTGATTAAATAAATTATATTATAATTGCTAGTGAGAAAATGAATATTAATTTTGATTCAAAAACTAATGTATAATCAAAAATAAACATTGTTACTAAAAATATTAATAATGGTTATATAACTATATGCTATATATTAAAATGAAAGAATTTAACAAAATTTAACCTTTATAATTACTATATTCCACTTAAACAGGTAATATCACCTTCAAATTCTACAATATTTTGAATTATTTATCAAATTTTAAAGTTTAATGTGTACAATAATAATCAAACGTATTTTCACTTATCCTATTGAATATTAATAATTGGTATATTAATATAATAATATATGGGTATATACCACAAATTACTATATCCCTTATAAAATGGTAGTAAGTACAATAAAGAGAATTAAACACAATTTTACTAAAAGGTCAATTATAGGTTGATGACTGGGTTGATCTCATAAATTTTTTGGAGAATTTCTAATATTTTGAAATGAAATTTAAATTTTAGAATTTTCTAATAATTCTAAAAAACTATTTAAGGAGTCAATCAATATTATCAAAATTAGGAGTAACAGATTATTCAACTCCCTTTTTTATTCATTAGCCTATTTATTATTAATAAAATAATTTTTAAAAAATAGAAATAATTTATTATACCAACTTTGTAGCTTATATAATCCAGTTTTTAAACAAAACCCATTGTAAAATTATTATCAATTTAACATTTTGCCAATTAACTTAATTATTGGGTTAAATTTGCAAAATTCCAAATGAAATTTTAAATTCAAATAGATCTTTAAACCGCAATAAGCTATAAACTAAAATAAGTATTTAATTAAAAATAAATTTGGATCAAATAAAAGCTTTATTGTTTAATACAAGCAATATAATAATAATAGCAATAAAAAAAGGTTTTTATCTAATATTAATGATTTTTATAGCTGAAATCAAATACAATAGTTTGAAATTCATTATTTCCAATATTATCAATATTATCAGATCAAACGCCTAAATTAACCCAAATAATATCATATAATTTCCAAAATCACAGTATGGGAATAACTAAATTCAATACGTTAAATTCCATTATCCCAAACCTTGTGCCAAGATTTGATAATATCCCTTTTACATACTTATCAATAAGTATTAAATCAGCGATATCTCTAGGAACTAAAGATCAACTCAAGACTTTAGAATCAATGTAACCAATTTAATTAATTTATTGGAGTGATAATTGGTTTCAAAATAATGTGTAAAATTCACTTGAAATATCTTTAATTTGAATGTTTGTTCAACTTTAATTTAAGAGGAAATTGTAATATATTATTTGTTTAGTACAGTATTGTTATTAATTATGATAAAATACAAAACAAATACTAAAATAATAATAATAACAATAATAGTAATAATAAAGGTTTGGTATTAATTAATTTTTTATTAATATGATCAATTGAATTAGAATGAAATGGTAAAAAAATTAAGTTTTAAAATGATTAACATGAATGAGTGTGAGTGTATATTACTCAAATATGAAAAATAATAATTAAATAAACCTTGGTGGCTGCATCATACAGGGCTATAGCGTTCGCTCGGTAGTGTTGTCGATTGAATGCGTTGCTTCTGCTGCAATTTCGACGAGTGGCTAGTCATGTGGTGATTGTGGCTTAAAGATGGCTCCACTTGCGATATGGGGTTATTAAATGGATTTTCACGATTTTGAATTGACATCTTGTCCCTGTTATCTAATGATGACTGTGTACTGTTTTGACAAAGATCTTTCATTTTGATATTGTCCTTGTTATGATGCCATTCATGGTTAGTAATGGTTTCATCACTCGTAAAACCTTTCGAATTCTCCGAATTGAAAGGCTTCTCTTTAATATAACTCTCAGTCTCCGGAATATAGATTGTAATCCACCTGGTTTTTGGAATGTTTTGTAATATCGTATAAATAACACCTCCCAATATCTAAACAAATAAGTTAAATATGTGGTCATTGATAATCATCAGATAAGGGACTTACAGCTAATAAAATTTGATTCAGAGTAATGGCTAATAAATATATTCCCATGGGTACGGCTGTTAAATCCTCGAACAAACGACACACACTTAGTCCGTATGGGAAAAATGTAACGCTCTTCCACTTTGTCAGACTCTGTCGGATTGAAGAGCTCATGGTTACTTTTACAAACTTGGAGCTCACTGTGAGTGAAGCTGGTAGCGGTATGAGATTCGTAACCATCAATAGATAGATAATCATAACAATCGTATATAGCACACAAAATCCCGTATACTACATGAAATTAATAAACATATCATAACAAATAATATATCAAATTACCAAGTATCTAACATGAATAATAGTATTCCTAATAGCAAACAAACCATAACTAACGAACACCAAATAAAAGCCATTCCAAATTAAACAGCCCCATACGTTAACATCCGTAGTGTTGGGTGTTGGCGTCTTAGTTTCAATAGAGTCCATTATTATCATAACTGCAGTTATCATCTATATAACATTAATACACAATTCAATTACTCTTACTGTATTTAATTTACCCAAAATAAAGTCTGCGAAACAAAAAACACTGATTCCATCATATATGTAGAAGGCGTCTTATCAACGGGTTGTTCAACTTCGTGCTCTACCCATCCTGCCTCATGTGGCTGTTTGTAAGGGTGAGTGCGCGTGTCGCTCACTTTGTTCTTTGATAGTGACATATATTTCTTAATTAAATAACTTATGAAATTTGATTTTTAATTCAATTCGAATTTTTTTTTTTAAATTTAATTTTGAATAATTATAAATAATAGTTAAAGAAGCTCCTTTAAATTATAGTTCAACTAATTAACAAGCTCCCGTAGTTCGATAATTATCAATTCGATTTCAATGTATAATTAATAACCAGATATAAAGCACAAGACCAACCAACTTCAAATCAATAAAAAAAGATCAAAAAATAACAAGAGCTGAAAAGTAAACAAAAGTAATAATTAGAAAATAAAGAGTGAACTATAACAAATAATCAATGATGATGTACTCTTAAACCCCACACTATTCAATTAATTAAACAAAAGCTAAAACATTCATTTAAATTTTACTCTGTTTCGTTATCAATTTATCTCTAGTAAACGTGATCTAAATTGCTCAATTTCTATCTACTTTCATATCTTTTGTAAAATTTTAAAGTTGATTGGTTAAAATCTCCAATGATTAGTTTATTTTCATTATAATTGGCTAATATAGAAATGTTTTGTGATTGCCATCAAATTACAACCATTAAAAAAAATTTTTCTTTATAAAATTTGATAAAATAAATGACCAAAATGGGCAAAATTTTTATTTTATTTTTACTCAGATTAAAGGTTTAGCCCCAAACCCACCGGCTATTAAATTAAAGCGAACTTTAATCATTATCATCATCGTAGCTATACTTCTACAGCTTCTCCAACTCTAGTACTTAAGCAATGTTGTGATAGTGTGCGCTATGATATCATCTTCCATTCAATACCAATTACTGCTAATGACTAACATGCGCAAGTGTTCGATTGGTTAACTTTATTAACAATTAGTATAATTTAAGTGTTTGATTAGGAATTGCTAAATCGGGCAATTCATCAGATGACTTTCAATTCCAGTGATTGAGCTTGATATTTAAAAGTGATGTGATTTGAAAAGTTTATTGACAACTCTCTCGGTTTTTTCAAAGTAGAAAAATAAAGTGGTAGCTGCAAACTTGCACCAGTATTCCAATATATCTGTTATAATAGTGATTACGCCCATTTAATTGTTTCTACCCCTTTTAATCAATTCGATTTGGCCTCAATATAAAGATTGCGTAATTAGTGCCAAAAGAGTATGATTCACTAAATTAGTCTATTAATTTATCTAAATTTGTTCATATTAAATATTAAATTTAAATATTTTGATTTTTAGATTATTATCAATAATAAATATAAACAGTATTATTGAAATTATTTTACTTTTTTATATATTATTAAGTTTATTTAATGAATTTGTTTCCTTTATATTATCTAATATTTATAATTATTTTTTATTATATATTTAGAATATAAGATAATTTTTAAATATTTTATAATATTTTCTATTTGTGATATAAATTTAATAAATAATAATGTAAGGCTGTCTAATGAAGAGAATGGTAACTTTTGGTAAGAGTGAAAAAAGTACAGCCTTATGGAGGGTGATCAGGTACAAGATTACCAGGATGGGAATTAGCTTGGATTGGACTTAAACTAAGAACCCTTTTGAAAATAATTATTTTATGATCGCGACTTCATAGCAACTTGTTCAAGTTGCGAGTAAGAAAAAAGATGTTTTACTCTTTAAGATAGATTAAATTAGAATTCTTAATTATATGTTAATTGAGAACTATTTTCATATAAATGAACTTAAAATAAGTGGCTCATTTTGCTTATTAATTGAGGGTGGAGCTCTGAGTTATCTGGTATTTGACTTGCTCTTATTAATTTCTTGATTCACTTTGAAAACACAATTTTTTAGGTGAAAGATACATAATTACCCCATATTAATAATGATTTTGATTGTATCAATTAAGATAGATCAAATAAAATTTTATATTAATATTTATAATCAATATAAAATGAAATAATTAGAGTTAAAAAAATCTAGCTTCAAATTTAAGAATTTGAATTATTTTAATATATTTTATATATTTCATTAGCTTAATAAAATATTCAAAACATATTCAAAATAAATCATAACTATTTAATTGAGTACATAAATTTGATCTAAACATTTTAATCCCTTAATATTCGATATATTGTTTAGTACTCTACCATTTAGAAATAATTTCAAATTTATATTTTAATGAAATTGAATTATTGAGAGTTAAATACACTTTAAATCAATATTTATATAAAAACTAATTAAGAAAAGATATATTGAATATAAATAATTCTAATATGATTAGAATATTGCTTACAATTCAATATTTGGTATAATTTTAAATTAACAATATTAATTTCATCCTTATATTTCATGGATATTCAAATTTTTTACACATATACAAATATCAAATATATTACTATTCTATCGTTATTTTAATTTATTTTTAAGGTATAAAAAATCTATTATAATTATTTATTAATAATATTGCTGTTCATATTCAATTATAATTAATCGTGAAAATTTAAAATATATAACTTTCAGTGTTAATATATGTTTTCTATAGGTTTCTGAGGGTTTAAAATGATTATCCAAGCTATATTTACAATAATATTATTATATAATTAATATGAACTTTATTAGTTGATTCAGAGTATCAATGTATTCAATTCGAATAATCTGTATAATTAAAGTTATTGTCCGACTTCAAATATTAAAATTATATTATCATTAATTTATTATGAATAAATGTAAATCAAATTTTTATTGCTTTATTTAGTAACAAACTATAGGACATAGTAATTAATACACTTAAGAGTATAGATGCTATATTACAAGATATATTTCAATTCTTTATTGTAAAAATTTTTATTCATGATTTGAATATATTTTAATATTTATATAGATATTAAATAAAAGAAAATATTGGTTTTTAATCCTTATTGATCTGTATAATTTATTATATTTAATAACATAATTAGAATATATTATACTCAAATTCTAAATTAATAATTATAAGTTCGAATATTTTATTATTATTATTATTCTAAGCTTTTTTACTGTATAATATATTTTATATTAATTTATTTTTATTTTTAAAACCTTAGAAATTATTCTATTAAATGATAACATAAACATAATATAAATTCAATTTAAACTTTCTCAATTTTCTATAAAAAATAAATTAAGTTTTTTAATTAAAATATATAATGTAAGTCAATTTATATCATTTTAATTTGATTTTTTAAAAAATATATTAAATTAATTTTGAAATATAAATAATTTATAAACTAAAATAACTTAAATATAATGATTTCAATGATTATCTTGTTATTAAATTTAGTTTCAAATCATTATTATATACATTTGATGTTTGATATTTGATATTTGATATTGTTGTATTTCAAAAACACCTGTCCGTCTCGATTGGATAGTTAAGTGCATATTATCTCCCATTTATAGTGGATTTGATTTTCAATAATCAAATGATGTTCTTTAGTTCCTCTTATTAGTGTTTATCCAAATCCTATTTCACCCACTGAACGAATTATTTAAACCCAAAAGTAATAAGGATAGGAAAGGGATTCTAATTTTCCTACAAATTCCGCTATAATGTCTCAACAGTAAGTAAGCTTTAAGACATACAGAATTAATAAATAATCTACTAAATCATATTGCGAGTATTTTTCTAATAACCTTCTTTATTGAAAAAACTTATTATAAAACAGCACAATAATATTTCATTATTAATACTAAACTAACTATCGATAAATAATCAAATAAATTATTTTCTATTTCTTTAAAATAATTCGGTTGATATAGAATAATATCTTTATTTTTAATAAATATCATATTATCGTACACTAAAATTATATAATATTTATACATTTTGTAAACTTTGAATATAATAATAAAATATAACTATAACAACATTCATTTTTTTTGGAAAGCCATAGTAAATTTATTCAATCGAATTAAGAATAGAATATATGGAGTAATTATATAATTTTCTTTAATAATAATAATCTTTACATATTTATTTTAATCATTGAATAATTTCAAAATGAAATATTATTTGTTATCAGAAAATATTCTCATACCTTTTGAGTATTAGTCAAGTTGTAGCATTAAACTTGATATTTATTAAATATTCCATTAAACTATTTAATTCTGAAAATATAATTCTTCATGTTTATCAGTGATCTAAATTTATTATATTGACTAGATGAAATTCTTTTGAAAATAAATTGAATATAATATATTAGTCATATTTACATATAAGAACAAAATTCCAATATAAATTCATTTATCCATGATTTTTAATTAATATATATCCAGCATATCAAGTTAAAATTTTTAAAACAAATCAAATACAAATTTAAAATAAAAAAAATCCCAGGGTATTTCACAATATATGATAAATTTTATATGGTCAATTTGAATTGATATTCCTATTTAATTCAAAATTTATTAAATTATCATAATATTCGCTAAACATCCAAAATTGACAATTTATTAACAATTTTGAATATTTATTTACTAGGATATATTATTGTTGAATTAAAAATAGTCTAGATAATAATAGAAAACTGATCATTACTTTTTGATATATTTTTCATTATAAAGATTGCTGAAATAATTACAAGTGATTTAATAACTTGGCCTTTAAAATTTATGATATAATTTGAAGCTTTGATGAAACCAATTTTTGTAATTAAAATTATTTCAATCTTTTTTAAATGATTACACTGATTGGTAAAAATTAATTGGCTAATTAAATATTTTTCAATAAATATATATTTTAATGAGTTTTGGCGGATGGATATGAAAATAAAAATAAGCCTATTATCATATTAAATAGTGGTTTAAAAAATGGTTTTTTAAATAGATAACATGGAACTGGAGCAATTATTCGCCATTCGAACGCAATGCTTAATTGCTTAATCTGGAGTTAAGGTATTTCAAATATGATTGATTCTAATGCGGGTTTTTAATATTTGCTTTCAAATATACATCAAATTTGACACTTATTTGTAATGTTCGGATCAAGATTTATCAAATATTTCCTATTATATTATTCAAATATTTTACAAAATTTATTATATTGGTACATTGTAATAAAGCAATATTAAACCACACTTTATATCAGATTCGATAGTATTATTAACAAAAAATTATAACTTTTTGATATGTAATTCGTTTGATATAATATCCAATTCGAATGTTTTTTTAGATCCTTGGAAATTTAAATATATTAACGTATCTGATTTTCTACATTTTTCATTAATAATATTCTTCTATCAAAATATATATTGATATAATAATAATTTAAAAATTTAGGGATTCTCAATATTAGCCATAAACATTCAAAAAAGTTAAAACTTTATGATTCTATTTTACAATTTGATTATTTTATTCACTCATCATTTTTCAAATATTTGTCCTTAAGTTGGGTTTCAAAATTAAGAGTTGATCTCGATTGGATAGTTAAGGCGAGTATTTGATATATTATAATATTCTCTGATTCAACCATTTATACAAATTACTATCAACCAACTTATTATAAATCAAAACACTTAGTTATTAAAAATAGAAACCAAAAAAATTAATCAAATTTTAACTTGCTAAACCTGGTATCTAGAAAAAACAATTAGATTAGGAAAGATCAGATACTGAAATGAATGAATATGTGAAATGATATTTTGATTTAACCGGAAGTCATTCAATTGAAAAGTGAATTTGAATGTACTTATTTCACATATATATATTAATTAACATAATAACAGGGGTGAGAATAATAAGAAATTTAATTAAATTACTGTATTAAAAGATAATTAGAAAGAAAGAAAGTAATTAAGAGTTGAAAACATGATTTAGTACTGTAAAAAATTTACTCATTGATAGGTCTAGAAAATAAGTGAACAAAGTGATATATATTAACCAAAAAGAATCAAATCATAAATTATCAAAAAAAACCATTCCAACTATATTAATTACAACATGGCACTTAATATAACTAATTCAAATAACGGTAATTTCATACATCATCCAAGGATTGTTGGAGGATATGAGGTCAATCCACGTTTCAAATATCCATCCTTAGTATCTCTGCATTATATGGGGAAACATTGGTGCGGAGGGTCACTATACAATGGCAACACCATTATCACAGCTGCCCACTGTAACCGTGGAACCGTTGATCAATGGGTTGCTAAGGTGCACCGCCATGATTTATCCAAGCCTGATGCTGAAGAACAGGGTGCGACTTACAAAGTGGTCAAGCGCATCTTACATCCCGATTATGATCTATTCAGAGTTGCCAATGACATCGCGATTTGGAAAATTGATTCACAAAGCAATGAGCGCACCAACTTGGAACTCGACGACGGTACTCTCGGAAACAATACTGACACCCTTTTAACTACAACTGGATGGGGAAGAACCGAGTATCAGGGTCAGCTTTCCAATAAACTGCTGGAAGTTAAGGTACCAGTTTTCGACATTGAAACATGCATCAGCAACTATAAATCGGTAAATATTCGTGTAGACTCAATACAACATGTATGCGCTGGATATTCTGAAGGAAAAAAAGATTCTTGTAATGGAGACTCTGGAGGACCTCTTTTTTCCATTGTTAATGGAAAGCAAGTCTTGACTGGTATTACTTCCTTTGGGCAAAAATGTGCCGAGCCTAATTTTCCAGGAGTTTATACTCGTGTGTCTAGTTATAGACAGTGGATTTTAAATAATATCGATTAATTTATTATTTAATTTTAATAAATCCTTCATTCAAAATAGTTATATTCTAATATCTATTTCGTCTATTATCATAAAATAGTTATATGATTAAACGATTTTCAAACATTGAAATTAAAGCTTAATACACTTTTATATAAATATAGATTAAAAGAGAATCTATTTTATATATTAAATATATTTTTGAAAATAATATATGTATAGATTATTTTCATTCAATAGACTTAGAGAAATTCTCATAATAAAGTAACAAATTAATAACTATACTTTATTAAGTTGTTTATTCCAATATATTATTTTCAATGAAATAATACAGATGAATCAAGATAGTGTCTTTTATGTGTATAGAGTTAAATTAGCAATATACTAAATAGCTGAAGTTTCATCATTATTTCTAATATCACATACCTACAAGATGTTAATAAAGATAATATTCGGTTTTAAATTGAATCAATTATTCAAAACTTTAATTTTGCTAAATCATGTATATCGAAATCAATCCATATAGTATTGAATGATATACAACATTATTAATGTAATATGAATAAAATCAAATTGAAGAAAATTATATTTATTAATATATGAACTTTTGATATCGTTATTAACTGTGATTTTGTGAATCTATTGTATAATAAAAATAAAATTTCATGAAGATCATTTAAACTTTCGAATATTGTTCAAGTTTAAAAAATTATAACTGATGATTATTAATAGCAATATACTAAATATATTCCCTAATCAGTGAATTGGTTAAACATAAAATTTTGATTTGCTATAGATACTATTCAACATATATCTATATTTAATTCTAAAAAAATAGGTTATTGTTTAAAAATATTATCAGTTTGCTATTGAATCTAGGATTAATATATTTGTTCTACTAAGAAATATAGCAGTTTTTAAATAATTGTAAGGTTTGTTTTGTAATTATACAATTGAAATTTCATTTTGTTACAAAATTCAAATATCAATATTATAATTTTCAATTTATAAAAATATGTATCAAGTATTAAATGATATTGAGCAAATATAACAAAAAAATTCTTCATTCAACTAATAATGTTTATATTACATTATTAACAAATAATAAACCTGTACATTTAAGATATTATAATGAAGTCTAATCAATATTTCCCATATATAATAAATATAAAAATGTTTTAAGAAATGATCAATATAATGGTTCGCAATATAAAATTAATATATACATAATCGCGAAATTCATATACAATAATGTGTATAATTTAATAAAAAGAATTTATAATAAATATACAATGTTAAAGTATCAATCACAATGATAGATAATTAGATAAAATTTTAAATTTCTGTTCACTATATACCTTATAAATTTAATAATTCATATTCATTTCGCTAATTATTCCAAAATAAAAAACCTATCAAAAAATTTTAAATATAAATTTCATTCAAATTTAATATGAAAATTATAGATTTGCATATTAATATTATCCAAGTATGATGACTTATATTCTCGAGTTAATTAATTTACACAGTGATTCAAAATCAACTTAAATTAACTTTGGTGTATAGTTTTTCGCTTTATTCACCTATTTTAGGCGATCATCTTGATATTAATATTTAAAATAATCTAGTGACTTTAGTGATGATTTACTATGAAAATGTGATTTTAACTCACTTTTCATATTTATAGAAAATTTTTAATGATTAATTTTCTAATCCATTTTTTGCATATATTCATATCAGATTATTTGCATTTTTAAATCATGAATAAGGTAAATTTTGATTAAAATAATAAAATTTTTAGCATGATACGATATATAAATAATTCAATATATATAATAATATTTTTATAATTGGCATAAAATAATACTGATATGCTTACACTATTACATTATATTTGGAATAAAATAATTATTGGATGTTAGTAATAGGATTTTAACAAATTAATGATATTAAGTTGGTCATAATTGTAAATTTTGAATTTATAACCTGATTTTGATGATTCTTCAATTAAAATATTAATTTAATCGGTATTTTTTTCCATTGATTCAAAATTTGCAAAGCTGAAAGAATGAGAAATAAAAAACCAAATATAATATAAAAATCTAATTGTTAGTGATATTCAATAAAATTTCAAATATTATCAATCATGTCTTTGAACCTATTTAACTTCAACACTGATCATTCGATTCCTCCTCCCAGAATTGTAGGCGGTTATGAAGTGAGTCCTCCTTTCAAGTATCCAGCTATGGTATCCCTACAGTGTAACCGAGTACATGCCTGCGGTGGATCTCTCTACAATGACAACACTGTGATTACCGCTGCACATTGCGTTGTTTGGCCCGATTGCGCATGGACTGTCAAAGTTCACAGACATAATTTGTTGAAGTCTGATGAGGATGAGCAGGGTTCCACTTACAAGGTTATCAAGCGTATTGTACATCCTCAGTATGATGCCAGCCAGGGATTAAACGATATTTCTATCTGGAAGATCGATGCACCGACTGATCATAAGACCAATTTGGAACTGGACGATGGTACTCTAGGCAATTCCACTGAAACTCTTTTAACCGCTATTGGATGGGGAGCCACCGCTTATGATAAGCCTTCATCCAAGAAATTGCTAGAAGTAAAGCTCCCTATCTACGATTTAAAGACTTGTGCCAAAAACTATGAAGAGGTACTTCGTCCAATTGTTCCTAATGCTCATATATGTGCAGGATATCCTGAAGGAAAGAAAGATACCTGCATAGGAGACTCTGGAGGTCCTCTTTTTTCAATGGTTAATGGAAAACAAGTCTTAGCCGGTATCACTTCCTTCGGTAACCGTTGTGCTTTACCTAACTTTCCTGGCGTATACACTCGTGTCTCTAATTTTAAGCAATGGATTTTGAACAATCTCAACTGATTTCATTTGTTTATTTGTTTGTCTTGAAAATTTTAATCAATTTGATAATTTAAAAAAATAAATATAATGATTTCTGCATTTTAATTTTTCTAAGAATAAATTTTTTGTTAATAATATTACAATAATTTTCAGAATATGTTATCACTTATAAAGTAAAAGCTTTCAAGGGATAATATTATCAAAAGATTTTAACCACCCGCTTTATTATTTTAATAAAAAATTTATCAATTGAATTCTATTCCAACCTTTTTTATATACCACAACTGTAAGTATTAAATTATGTTTAATTTTATTTGTCCTAGCAAGATTTTGATATCATTAATATTTTTTATATTATTTCAGCCTAAGTTACTATCTCAGCACTTTTTAAAATTTTATTATTGCTAGATCTGCAAATTTGAGATATGAATATTGTTATAAATCATATAATTAATATATAGTTTTAATGGATTTATTTTATTCTATATTTAAAATAATATATTCATATAGCTAATCTATACAATAATAGGTATCATTACTGATTACAAGTCAATTGTTACTCCTCTTTAGCTTTAATTTCGTATAAATACTATTTTTTATTCACCTAATAAATAAGATCAGATTTAGCTAAATCCTTCTAATTTATTTTTTTTAATCATATAATTTCAATTATAATATTAATACCAATAGGTAGTTAATAGTGATAATTATAAATTATAATTAATAATGAGATTTAATTATCAAATTTTTTTTTTTAATATTTTGTCTTTGGAATCTATATTTTTAAAATAACCATGGTTATATATATTATTTAAATTTATTTTAAATTGAATAATTAAAAATAAAAAAATTATAAATAATTCTATTAAAGTTTGATTATAATAATTATTTTTAAAAAATTGAATTATTGAAAATATAAATATAAAATTAATAACTTTATATGATTTTTATTCATTAGTTGAAATAAACAATATTTATCTATCGAAATTTTATATTTCATTATTATTGATATTAATTTTATTAAAATATTATTTTCAATGAATTTATAAAATAAGCTATAAAATTAAAATCAAATATATTTTTATTTATAATTTAACCAAATAATAACTTAATTAACTTAAACTAAATTATTGCTTAAAATATAGTATTTAGTTATAATAAAACATATTTCAATAAATTTAAATATTTATTAGATAAAATGTTAAATCTTAAAATTTTTTAAAAAAATATATAAATTTATAATCTAAGAGTATAAAAAACAAACTTATTGATATATTTATTCATGATTTGATTTTATATAATTATTAATATTATTATAAATAAATCTTTTGTTAAAATATTCATCAGATTATTAATTAAATTAATAATATATTAAATTAATTTATGAAGTTATTAAAATTATTATTATTATTAAATTTACTTTAATTAAAATCTTTATAATTATACTAACCTATAAAAATAAGTCATAAAATTAAAAAT